>OZ035834.1:3662728-3795228 GCA_964034765.1 Knipowitschia caucasica | reverse complement strand
ACTGTCCCAACTTGAGAAAAAGCTGTGTCAGCATTTTCAACGCATTGAAATTAAAGGGAAAAGAAGTCGGAAAGTGCCGGTTCTTTTGACTCCTGAAATGATTGCTTCGATGGAGGTGCTGGTGGAGAACAGAAGGGCCTGTTCCATCTCTGACCATAACCCATACTTCTTCTCCCGCCCGGGCGCAGACACCCACATCAGGGGATCAGACTCCCTACGCCAGGTAGCCAAAGAATGTGGTGCGGTGCATCCAGAGATGCTATCCTCAACCAAACTTAGAAAGCACATAGCTACTATGTCTACAGTTCTCAATATGAAAGAGAATGAGATGGACATACTTGCCAACTTCCTCGGCCATGACATTCGCATCCACAGGCAATATTACAGACTACCAGAGGGGACACTGGAGCTGGCCAAAATCAGCAAAGTGTTGATGGCCATGGAGCAGGGAAGAGTGACGGAATTCGAAGGAAAGAGCCTCGACCAGATACAAATTGAGCCTGAAGGTAATTCTTGATATTATTAAAATATGTATGATTTTTTTCCCCTAAAGGCCACTTGTATTTTTATTTTCTGTGCGACAGGGAGAGCAGTAGAGATCCTCTCACAAACGGACGGGCTAAAAGAAACTTCAAGCGGAGAACCTTCAACCATTCATCCAGATGCACCCCATGGTAGTGGCAGTGCCCCTTCTGGTAAGTGTACCAGGTGGGGGATTACAGCCAGGCTGCTTGGTCCTCACCCTGGGAGTGTATATCGCTAATATATTTTTATTTCTCTCCCTAGAACGTGTAAGAAAGCCATGGTCTGCATCTGAGGTGAAGGCTGTGGAGAAGACCATGACGCCTTTCATACAGACTGGAAAGGTCCCTGGGAAGTCTCACTGCCTGGCCTGCATTAATGCCTCACCAGATGACCTTAGACATCGGACATGGAGTGGCATTAAATTCTATGTCAAAAATAGAATCACTGCAATTCGAAAACAAAATCTAAAATAAAATTCCTTTAAAATAGTTGTTTGGTTTCTATTGACTGTTTTGTATTACTTAAAGTCTTGGTAAAAAAAGATTATGTCTATGGGTCCCATTCTGAACGGCCCTGTCAAAGGGACCCACCAGGTAACAAAAACGTGTATGTGTGTGTGTGTGTGTGTGTGTCTGAGAGAGCGTGTGTGTGTGTGTGTGTTTGTATAAGCATGAGTAGCTGTGTGTGTGTGTGTCAGAGAGTGAGTGTGTGTGTAAGCATGAGTAGCTGTGTGTGTGTGTGTGTGTCTGAGAGAGCGTGTGTGTGTGTGTGTTTGTATAAGCATGAGTAGCTGTGTGTGTGTGTGAGTCAGAGAGTGAGTGTGTGTGTAAGCATGAGTAGCTGTGTGTGTGTGTGTGTGTGTCTGAGAGAGCGTGTGTGTGTGTGTGTTTGTATAAGCATGAGTAGCTGTGTGTGTGTGTGTCAGAGAGTGAGTGTGTGTGTAAGCATGAGTAGCTGTGTGTGTGTGTGTTTGTATAAGCATGAGTAGCTGTGTGTGTGTGCGTATGTCTGAGAGAGTGAGTAAGTGTGTGTGTCTGAGAGAGAGAGGGTGTGTGTGTGTGTGTGTGTGTGCGTAAGCATGAGTAGCTGTGTGTGTGTGTCTGAGAGAGAGAGGGTGTGTGTGTGTAAGCAAGAGTAGCTGTGTGTGTGTGTGTCTGAGAGAGAGAGGGTGTGTGTGTGTAAGCAAGAGTAGCTGTGTGTGTGTGTGTCTGAGAGAGTGAGTCAGTGCGTGTGTGTGTGTTTAGTTATGTAACAGTGTGAGGACAAAGCTTTTTTGTTAAGTTTTTATTGTTAGTGTGTTTGTGTGATGTTGTGGTTGTGATGCATTACAACAACAAGGTAGTGTTGGCTTCCTCTGAGCGAGCCCGATGTGTGCGTGTGTGTGTGTCTGGTTGATGAATACA
This sequence comes from Knipowitschia caucasica, assembly GCA_964034765.1. NCBI lineage: Eukaryota > Metazoa > Chordata > Actinopteri > Gobiiformes > Gobiidae > Knipowitschia > Knipowitschia caucasica. The sequence goes on along the minus strand of OZ035834.1, from coordinate 3,793,300 downwards.
GAAAAATAAATGTATTCATGAAGCAGCATCATAAAGTATACTTCTGAAATGCAAATGGCAGACTTCCTACAGAGATTTTAATGTATAAATCACCTACATCTTTGAAAAACCACAGCGCATATTGAGACGCTGACATTTCAACTAGATTTGGTGAGACAAAGAGAAAATTATTCAGAGATATTGCACATTATTATTACACTTTTCCACCGCAAACAAGATGAAGAAAGACACGACAATGACTCCATGGCGTGTGCGTTTTGAAACAATAAAGGAACAGTAGGAAGTTTTTGTTCTTGCTAGAAATACATCTAAACCATTTGTTGCCAGAGTCTCTGCTCGTTAAAGTGATAGTCTGGATCTCTAAATGAACTACTTTTCCCCTGCAAAACAAGATGAAGAAAGATACGACAACAACTCCATGGTGTGTGGATTTTGAAACAATAAAGGGAGAATAGAAAGTTTTTGTTCTTGCTATAAACCAAGCCCCGATGATCCAAGATGGCGTCCTACTCAAACGAATGGCTTGTGCTCAGTAGTTCATGGGACTTTACGGGGAGCGGGAGATTAGCGGAACTGGCCTATATTTGGGCATCGTCTGGTCCTCCCGGTTCTGTGCAATGGACGAGCTCCCATGATGCTTTGCGGCAAATATGCGTGTGTGGCTCTCATGCACGTGCACAGAGGGGCTCGGCCAATCAGAGCTACTGATCAAAGCGGAGCTAGAGAGGAGCTAGAGCGGGAGGAAAATAAGCAGAGTTTGTAGCATTAAAGTGTAGATTTATAGAAATGTTTTAAGAAGTAAAAAAGTTCAGGATGACAATTCGGGCGTTCTGCTCTCCCAAAATTTCATCCACTGAGCGGCGCTGTGATCAAAAAATGACACCGTTTGTTGCCCAGTTCACTTCCGGTTGATTTCATACAATGGCGAATATGGCTCACGAAAACAACAAACGATTGACAGTGCCTGAATTGCGTGAAAGGTTGAAGCGAAAGGGTATTTGCAGTGTGGGAAAACGAAAGGAGGAATTGTTGTTGCTAGTTCAACGAGCGGATGGTGTTTATGAAGATTTAGAAGAAGATGACAGCGAGCAGAGTGAACGAAAACGGCTGTGTGTGCGAGTGACAGATGGTAACAATGAGAATGAAGTTCAGCTAAGAGGGAAGAATGTGAATTGGACGGATGATTTGCGCGATATGCCACTAGTTAGAGACGGGAATGTATTTGCATACAGAAAATGACGAAAACACTCAACCATTTAGAGAAAATGCGCCGGGCAGAGAGAACCGGAAGTTGCGAAGGCAAGTGTTACCCATAATGCAACGCAAAATTCAGTCGCTCCCCCGCCCATCGGATGGAATTTTGGGAGAGCAGAACGCCCGAATTAAACAATGGGTTTTTTAAAGAAACAGGGCGGGTTCCCCATCACGAAGAGTTCAATGTCACACAACAAAACAATTTATACCCTTTGCCGTGAGAAAAACCATGAAGTTCATTGATAATCCATAACTGGCCACACTTTGGTTTCCACTTAATGCGTTACGGGTTTTTTTCATCTATAAACTCACAGTATAAGCTCAGACTTTCAAAGATTAAAATGCTGTCTTATGGGTTTTTTCCCATAATCCTATTCTCCACAGAGACAGATTCAGAGACAGTAATCAATACTTTATAGTGGTCTGTATAAACACTTGGCACCAGCGGCTCCTTCTGCAGAGCGACCTTGTTTCCTGGCGCTACTGTGAGATATACTGTATTTTTCAGAATAAAAGTCGTAGTTTTTGTCGTAGTTTGGCCGGGGGAGCGACTAATGTGTGACTTTAGTGAGTAGGAGTGACACTGATTCTTCGGTGAACCTGCAGCATGTAATTTACAACGTTAACAAACCAGGCTCGTTCCCAGTTCGTTGATTATGCGTCCACTTGACTTTCAGCCTGTTGTTCTCTATTCTGTTTTTAGTTTAAATTGCCTCAAGATTGCAGGAGGGTCTGTTGGACAATTAGCGTCTAACAAGAAGGACCGTGGTGATGATTCAGGACAATTTAATATTCTACAACATGTATGACATTTATCAACATTCATGGACATTGGTCTCTCCTTATGGACCAGTACATATGTGTATATTTTGTGTTTTAACTGTTGATTCTCTGATCTGTGTTGGTGATTTCAAGGCAAGGCAAGGCAAGTTTATTTGTATAGCACAATTCATACACAAGGCAACTCAAAGTGCTGAACAAAACAAGAAAGCATTAAAATCATAAATAATCACAGAACATTAAAAAGAAAGATAAAGATATAAAATCCCTCAGTTGTATGCACAGCTAAACAGAACTGTCTTTAACCTGGTTTTAAACATTGTCAGAGAGGAGGCCTGTCTCACATCTTCAGGAAGATTGTTCTAGATTTTAGCAGCATGAATCTGAAAAGCAGCCTCCCCATGTTTAGTTCTGACTCTGGGCACTAACAGGAGTCCAGTCCCTGTGCTCCTCAGAGTCCGGGCTGGTTCATATGGGACTAACATGTCACTAATATATTTTGGTGCGAGGCCATGGAGAGACTTGTACACAAGCAGAGCTGTTTTAAAGTCTATTCTCTGAGCCACAGGAAGCCAGTGCAGAGACCTGAGGACTGGACTAATGTGGTCGTACTTTCAATGGTTTTGTTAAGTCTCTGAGATGATAATGTTGTGATTTAGGGCGATACAAGAATAAATTGTATTGTATTGTATCGAATCTTGGTGTTGGATTTGATCAAATACATTTCCCCCAAAAAATGCGACTTATATATGTTTTTTCCATCTTTATTATGCATTTTTGGCTGGTGAGACTTATATCTTCTGATCATCTTCTTCCCCTTCATTCCTTTCTGAGTGTCAGTCATCGCAGCACCCAGGACTATATTCTGATAAACACAGTAATGATCCAGGTTGGATTCAGATTTGAATACATTTAAAACACTTTAGAAAGTGACTAAAGTGTCCCGACAAATGAAGTGAACTGGATTAAATAACATAGATTATCTCTTCATTTCAAGCAGAGAGTGAACATTTTGTCCTCAAAGTTGATGTGTCAGAAGCAGAACAAAATGGACAACATGTTCCATGTGGATTTTGAGAAAGCTTGAGTCTAAAATGTGGACATGAGTTCAGCCCAAAATGTCAGCCATTGTGTGTCTTCTGCACAAGTGAGGGCAAGTTTAGTAAAAGTCTTACCAACATTTAACTGAAGTCCATCTATTCCAACATTTTGAATAGTAAACAACATAACTTTTTGTGCACGACAGATATAATCCTCTGGCCATTTGGGAAGAAATATCGCTTTTTGACGGACAACAACTCTCTGTTCTCTGCTATTATGGTTTTGTGGACGTTATTCAGAATATGACCAGAAAAGTAGACTAAGATATTCAACAGTTCAAATAAACAATATTTAATTATCTTTACAAATTATGATACTAATACAAAACTCTCTGAGCTCCTATATATCCCTGTCGAACCTTATTATCTGAGCTATAACTGTCGCTCCAGGCCTGAAAATGTAATGAGAGGACTCCCAGGTTCTCTGCTAAGTCCTCTCTCTGTCCCTGACTCAGACTGAATATGTCGTTCAAAACAGTTTTATGAAAATGTGTAGAAGAAGAGGAAGGGCCTCCGGAGACGTGATTTTTGCTCCATGTATGGAAAGACCGGAGAGTCTGGTCTGGGTCTAGTCAAGTCCGGTCACATCTCCAGTCCGATGATATATCCCAGAAACCAACCTGCCTTTGAATTTTCACTGAACAAACTAAACTCAGACCAGCACAAAATACAAAATACACCTAAGGATTGATATAATAACAATTTTTATAAACACTTAATTACACTTAACTTACACATGATTAATTATTAGCATAAAAACAAGTTATGGAGACATTTCATGATTAAATATAGACTTTCATATCTTCATAGATGCATGTATGACAGAAAATATAAATGTATCGCTGTGTGTCATGATTAAATACACAACAATGGCCACACTCACACATAGTTTTAAAACCCAAATTAGCCGTTTTGCTAAATAGGTCAGCGGGCTCCGGGGATACACGTTGAGCCAGTGCTACCAGCTCAGTGACATTTTTTGCGGCCACACGGGAGCTCTCCAGACAACACGGAGCAGAGGAAGATCAGCCGGGCTCTTCATACGACTCTGCATAACTCATGACCCCAGAGTTCCATTAGGGAGCGATCTATAGGCGCGGGTGCTACAAACACGTCGTCAAGAAGTTCCATCAGCGTCTCATGATCTGAATGCAGGCTTTAACGTCCTCTGAGACCGGACTAGAAATAGATCCACGCATCTTTACGGGGGTGAAAGCTGGAGTAACTTAAATCACATCAAGTCTATTTAACAAGTTCCAAGCTCTGAAAACAGTTTGGATCCATTGCTAGTTTATGGTTTTGGTTTAATAAAGCGTTATATAAAGTGTATTTATGAACACAGTGGACTCGGGTCTCTGCACTGGCCTCCTGTGGCTCAGAGAATAGACTTTAAGGTAGCTCTAAAGTCTCTCCTCGCACCAAAGTATATCTCTCTCTGGGGAGCACAGGGACTGATTGATTTTAAAGACATTGTGACAATATCGTTCTCGGGAGATGGGGGAAAGCATTACGAGATATTTATTTTTGCCTATTCCGCCGTACCCTAACTGTCAGTGTAATTATGAATACACCGAGATGTCCTTGTCTCCTGTACTTGTTGACAAATACACTTGATAACAGAAGTGTGTCCACAGCTGTCTTTATCCTCTCAGCCTCCATCACCACTGCTCCCTGTGCTCCCTGTGCTCCGGGTCTGGCCTTTTGTCCCACTCTAGACTCGCGGTGTGGTATTTAGACAGTGTGCCGCGGAAGTCTTTGACCCTTCTACTCCGCCAGGACCTCTGCTGTCTCTCTGCTGTGCTCTCTCTTCAGCTGTCTCTCTTGGTAACTCTTCGGCAGTGGAGAAAAAGCATAATTTCTTCTCATTAAAGGAATAGTGAAGTTATGTGGAGTTAGACCCTCTTGGCTCTCTTTCCTCTGCTGCTCTGTGGACCGGCCCATTTAGCTTCTCTCCGCAGAAACATGCTCACGTTTGTTATCAGAGAATTTTCCTGCTGCACTATTGACAATTTATTAACTGAATGTACTGTATGTAGATTCCGTTGTTAACTGCTCAATACAAATATAACACTTAATACAAACAATAATACGGATAAAAGTTCATTTCAGTTTTGCGATTAAAGATTAAAAATGGTGGATGCAAAAAAAAAAAACTCATCTTCTGATCAGTGTGGGTTAGTCCTGGGTCAAAAACGTCCATGAAAGCACGTGCTCATGTATTGCATTACCTCGGGCCTGTGGGGGTGTACCCGGAAAGAGAACTACCCAATGCTTTTGTATGGCGTCTTCTTTCCTCTCTAAAACGGCTTTACAGGATGGTCCAAAAGTGGGTCTTGGTCCGAAAGCGAGTCTTGGTCCGAAAGCGGGTCTTGGTCCGAAAGCGGGTCTTGGTCCGAAAGCGGGTCTTGGTCCGAAAGCGGGTCTTGGTCCGAAAGCGGGTCTTGGTCCGAAAGCGGGTCTTGGTCCGAAAGCGGGTCTTGGTCCGAAAGCGGGTCTTGGTCCGAAAGCGGGTCTTGGTCCGAAAGCGGGTCTTGGTCCGAAAGCGGGTCTTGGTCCGAAAGCGGGTCTTGGTCCGAAAGCGGGTCTTGGTCCGAAAGCGGGTCTTGGTCCAAAAGTGGCTCTTGGTCCAAGAGTGGCTCATGGTCCAAAAGTGGATCTTGGTCCAAAAGCGGCTCTTGGTCCGAAAGCGGCTCTTGGTCCAAAAATGGCTCTTGGTCCAAGAGTGGCTCATGGTCCAAAAGTGGATCTTGGTCCAAAAGTGGTTCTTGGTCCAACGCTACGTTTCAGATGTTGAGGGGAGTATTATATTTTTGGACCAGTTTGGCCGCTGTGGACTTTTGAATGCACTCGTTAAATGAATGGGGCTAGTGCAGCTAACACATGCACAAATTCTTCGCGGCCATTTTGAAAAAGCCACAGACGGCTAAAGTGATGACACATTAGTTTCAACAGTGGAGATAGTCTGTGAATATTAATAGTCTCTGGTTCTGATACAAGATTCTGACGTCCTCACACGGTGAACTGAAGCCCGCTGTACAAAGTGTGTATCTGTTTGTGGTTGAAAGCTGGAGTAGACTGATGCGGCTTGAGTCCTGGAGGAGGATCTATTCTCTGCACCGTCTCCTCACAGCAGCATGACTCACGACGGAGCTGCTTCAAAAACACATTGTAGAAAAAGTTGTGCTCATTCACTCGGTTTAGCCCCAGCAGAAAACAAAACATAAACGCTCCAGTGAAATGCAGTGTGTGACTGTGTGCGGTACAGTAAAACATGTGTTTTATCTACAGGGATTAAAACACTTTATATATGCTTTATCGTTCAAAATGTGTTTCCATTCATCCATCCATCCATTTTCTTCCGCTTAATCCATTTCTGGGTCAGGGGGGTGGCAGTCAGAGCTGCACCAGTCCCTCACTGATCCTCCTGCAGGTGCTGAGTCCACAGGAGCCTTGGTCTTTCAGCGGGGGCTTCAGGCAAAGTGGGGTTAAGTGTCTTGCCCAAGGACACAAAAACAGCAGTCATCCGTGGGAGTCGTGAAGTGGATCTCGTGGTGGTTTCTCAATTTAATTTGGTTTTCTTTGTGTGGCTCAAACTAGCGCACTACTCTAGAACTTCACTCATGTTTGGTTTCTGTTTACGGTTAAAGGTATATAGAAGGATTTTCTACTTCATCATCAAGACTATTGGTCCACCCAGTTGTCAATCATTCCGGTGATACGTGCTCGTCAAATAGAGTACTACTCTCTCGCCAGAGAGTAGTGTTCTTTCCTAAAATTTGGGGAAATCTTCCTATAAGTTCCTTTAAGTTTGAGTAAGAAAGACTACAGCTCTCATTTACTGAACGCCACTTTGACTGTGGTCTAGACCAGAGCAGAGAGGATTCATGGTTTTCACTGGTCCAGACCAGAGCAGAGAGGATTCATGTTTTTACACTGGTCCAGACCAGAGCAGAGAGGATTCATGGTTTTACACTGGTCCAGACCAGAGCAGAGAGGATTCATGGTTTTACACTGGTCCAGACCAGAGCAGAGAGGATTCATGGTCCGAACCAAGTGGATCAGGAGAAAATCCACTGGAGGAATACTAACTTTTTTTAAAATACAAAGTATTCATCATTTTACTTTGGACCAGAGCAGAGAAAATGGTCTGAACCAAGCTCCACCTCTGCTGCTGTGACCTGAAGGACTGTTGTGTTTTGATATTATTGTTAGATACTTTTAGAATGGTCTATTTATTTGTTTTGTTTGTTTGGATGGATGTGTTTCTGCTGCTACTGGACTCCTGCAATTCTCCAACAGGGATCAATAAAGTATTATCCATCTATCTATCCTGTTTCTTCTTCATGTCCTTATCTTTAGACCAATTGGTTTTATGAATAATCCCAGCATCAGTTTTTTCGTTGTTCAAATCTTGCAGGATTATAAACCACGTCTAAAATGCATACGTTTCTGGACCTTATTTATGCAGTGGATCATTTAAAATCACACCAGCAGGATTTTTTTATTTCTGTCTCATAGATAATATTCCATCTGGTTTGGCTTTGTTTATAACGTGCTGTAGATATAGCTGTAACCCCCACACACAGCACCACAGCTGTTTGTGCTCACTGCTCCCTCCGGTGGACAACAGCGGAACTGCACAATCTGACATTTATGAATAAATAACATAAACAATTAGAATGAATGAATATAAGACTATATATTACATTGAATTAACACATCATATTGTAGATAGATAAGATAGATAGTGTCCAGGAGCAGCAGAAACACATCCATCCAAACAAACAAAACAAATAAATAGATTAATCAATCAATCAATCAAAGTTTATTTGTAGAGCGCCTTTCATACACAGGGCAACACAAAGCGCTTCACAGTCCACATCACAAATCATCACATAAAACAAACAACAGAATCACAATTAAAACATTAAAATCACACAAAAGATTAAAACCATTAAAACTTTCAAAATTACACAAGAAATTTAAAAAAATAAAAAAAATAAATGACAACAATGCATTAGAAATGGAGATAAAATCCTCCAGTTGTAGCACAGGCAAACAGAACAGTCTTTAACCTGGATTTGAACGTTGACAGAGTAGACGCCTCTCTCACATTTTCAGGGAGATTGTTCCAGATCTTAGCTGCATGGATCTGAAACGCAGCCTCCTTATGTTTGTTTCTCACTATGGGCACCAGCAGGAGTCCAGTCCCTGTGCTCCTCAGAGTCCCAGCAGGAGTCCAGTCCCTGTGCTCCTCAGAGTCCCAGCAGGAGTCCAGTCCCTGTGCTCCTCAGAGTCCCAGCAGGAGTCCAGTCCCTGTGCTCCTCAGAGTCCGAGCCGGTTCATATGACACCAACATGTCACTCATGTATTTTGGTGCAAGGCCATGGAGAGACTTGTAACAAGCAGAGCTGTTTTAAAGTCTATTCTCTGAGCCACAGGAAGCCAGTGCAGAGACCTGAGGACTGGACTAATGTGGTCGTACTTCCTGGTTCTAGTCAGGACTCGAGCTGCTGCATTTTGAATGTACTGCAGCTGTTTTAAAGCCTGTTTGGACAGACCTGTGAGCAGGCCATTGCAGTAGTCTAGCCTGCTGGAGACAAATGCATGTATAAGAATCTCCAAATCTGCCCTGGACACTATATTTCTAATTTTGGCAAAGTTCTTCAGATGGTAAAAAGCTGTTGATGTTATTGGTTTTATGTGGCTATTGAAATTTAGGTCTGAGTCCAGTATTACCACCAAATTTCTCACCTTTTCTGAAGGCAGTAGGGAGAGAGACTGAAGTTGACAAATGACGCCCTCTCTTTGTTTCTGGGGACCAAAGACAATGATTTCGGTTTTGTCTGCATTTAGCTGGAGGAAATTATTTTGCATCCAGTCACTGATCTGTTGGATACAGTGAAGGAGCAAATCCAGTGGTACATGTTCTCCTGCAGTCAGTGAGACATAGATCTGAGTGTGGTCTGCGTAATTGTGGTAGGACACTTTGTTTCTTTGTATTAACTGACCTAACGGCAGCATGTAGAGATTAAATAGGAGAGGTCCCAGGATCGACCCCTGTGGCACTCCACAGGTCAGGGCCACATGATCTGAGACGCAGTCTCCAATCTCCACAAAGTACTTCCTATCTTCCAGGTAAGACCTAAACCAGTTTAGGGCTGTGCCAGTGACACCAACCCAGTCCTCCAGTCTCTGCATGAGGATCTCATGGTCGACAGTGTCGAACGCGGCACTAAGATCTAACATGACCAAAACTGTGACTTTACCTGCATCAGTGTGAAGTCGAATGTCGTTTGTTACCTTCACTAGAGCGGTCTCAGTGCTGTGGTGGGGTCTAAACCCAGACTGGAACATATCAAAAGAATTATTCATTGTTAAAAATTCAGTAAGTTGTTGGGAGGCCACTTTTTCAAGAATTTTTCCAATGAATGGCAGATTTGATATGGGGCGATAATTTTGAAGTCCCGCAGGATCCAGACTGCTCTTTTTTAGGAGAGGTCTTATGACTGCTGTTTTTAGGACCATAGGAAATGTTCCTTATACGACAGAGACATGTTTAATATTTGTGTCAGTGAAGGTAACAAACTGCTCAGGACGGACTTCAGAAATGTAGAGGGTAATATATCCAGGCTACATGTGGAGGAGCTCAGACTCATGATTATCTTTTTGACAGTTTCAGTATCCACAGGTGCAAAGTGAGTTAGCTCAAAAAGCTTCTCTGGCTGTTGCATTGTTATACGTGCTGTGGAGGTGATAGTGTTTTGGATTCCTTGTACTTTGTCATCGAAAAACTGTGCGAACTCATTACACCTAGATTTAGAGGAAAATTCTAGGGGCAACTTTAGAGGGGGATTCGTTAATCTACCAACTGTTGAAAACATAACACGAAAATTGTTACTGCAACCTCCAATAATGTCAGAAAAATACATAGATCATTCTAAAAGTTGCAACAATAATATTAAAATACAACAGTACTTTAGGTCACAGCAGCAGAGGTGGAGCACGTGGATGTTAGAAGAAAGAAGAAATAAGTACAAAATTAAATAGAAAGGGCATTTGAATGACCAGAGGCATTGACACGACTATATTTATCTCAATTATCAAGTCTTTTTCCTTTCAGTGGATCTTCTCTGGTCTTTTCAAACACCATTTATGTGCGTCATAACACCATCTATAGATACTGTTTACCGTTTGCTAGCAGCTCACAAATCCACCTCTATTTAGATATACGCAAACGTGGCTGAAATCTTGCAGTAACTGTAAATGAAAGCATAAGAGTTGTTCCCTGTGAGTCAAATCTAGCTTGATTGTGGTCAAAAGGTCAGTGACATTTCGGTAAAGAGAGAGATGCATTATTCTCTGCAGGGGCCTGACTTCTGTTGGAGCACCAGCGGCACTCGCGCTCTTCTGCACTCGCCCACAGCTGCAAATATCTCAAATAAATTAAAGAGTAATTACATTATTGGAGAGCGCTGCAGTACTTTGGGCCAAATGATCTTGGACTGAATGTAAAATTGAATCTCTGATGGTGAGTACATGCATCATAATGTTCAAGTTGGTAAATCATGAGCGCCCGAGTTTTCAGGAAAGGAATTCTGGCCCAAGTAAGAATGAAGTGGAAACGTTGGTAATGCCATAAAAATGGTTGGAGATGGTTACTTCGAGAGATTAGAATTTAGGGTTAGGGTTAGCCAAGCAGCAATAATTCTATGGATGAAGACAAGGATTTTTAGTTATAGTTCCTGGATAGTTTTCCTTTGTAAAGACTAGGGCTGCACGATATATCACATTTTTTTGTCCTTTTTTTCTTTTATTAAAGACAACAAAATAGACGAATCAACATTCAACAAGAACAACAAACAAACAGTATATAAATAAATGCATTTGAATGTTATTAATGCTTATTATACGGCTCCTCAGAGCAGCAGTAGAACGCTCCATTGATTTGAATGTAATTTCAAAACGTTCTACCGGTCATTATTTTCTATAACGGACCTCTCAAAACAATAATGACCGCTGCCCTTTGGCAACGCACTCTCTGCTTGTATTTCAGATGCGTGGATAACTCCGCAAGTAGTTCCGGCCACTCCTGAGCTAGCCACGCTCAATCAACACACTTAAATGTTAATCGGAGAATACTTATACATATACATTCTTCACACACGTGCACGGAAATTTTCTGAATTTTCATGTCTTGTCTTCATGACAAAAATACAATTTCTCTGCGTCAAAAAGCGATCGTGAAAACCCCGGAAGTAGTTCTGGCCGCTCAATAAACGCAAATGCCAATCAATCAACGCAATGAAATGTTTATCGGAGAGTGAATTATACATATCCAGTCTTAATACAAGTGCACAGAAGTTTTCAGAATTTTCCGTTTACGTTTTCATGACAAAAACACTGATGTAATGCGAGAAAAGGCGATCCCGAAAAACCCGGAAGTAGATACCGGCACATTTTCGGACACATTTGCAGAGGATCGAATTATGGATTTAGGTTAGGTTTATGTTTGGGTCACTCACCGCTGATGTTCAGAATTCTTTGTTCAGTTTTCATGCAGTTCCAGAGAGTTCTAGTTTGGAAGTTGCCAGCCTAACTGTTGCTAGCATAGCCACAATTGTCAAAGCCACACTGCCTGCCCGCGGTTGCCGAGCAACGGGAAAACTTTTTGGGACTACTTTATTTGTTGTCATTAAATAAACTTTTGGCATTCATAAAAGTGATCTGAAGTTTATTTTGTATGTTAAGTTGGTACAAACCTTCAGGGCGGAAGCAGACCCCTCCGCTGCGCGTCGGGGTCCGCTTCGCCCTGTCGGTACTTATTTTCCGATAATGACCTGTATGCTATACATTATCCCTTACTTATTTTTTGCAGATCCAATTTTAGGTGAAAGACAAAAATATCGCAATAATATCGTTATCGAAATACTAAACACTCATATCGAATATCGCACTAATTTCCAATATCATGCAGCTCTAGTAAAGACTGGACTTAAACATAGTAAGATCCGTTCTTGAGGGTCTCAGTGCCCATAATCACTAATAATCATAATCAATAGTAAACTCCTGCTTCACTCCTGAACTGCCAGAAATATCGACCAATCACATGGTATTCCCCGAATTTAATGAAATGTTTTACTTTCTCACTTATTTGCAACAGGAGCCGAAGCAATTTCCTCGTTCTTCTTGTTATTTACGTGGTAATGAAGATAATGATTCTGATTCTCTAAACAGTGAAGTAACACCCGTTTATGCTTCTTATTTCTTGAAGGACCAAGAACAGTGGGACGCTGAAGCCGCAAAGTGGTAATTTGCTCAAGTTCTGGAAGTAAAATGTACATTACAAATCCTCAGTGTTGAAAAATCCAGATATTATGAGTTTGAAGACACAACAAAGAGGAACTATGGCCACAGCAGTTTTCAACGTCTTGGTCATGTGACGTTGCTCTTAGTGTCTGATCAGTAATCCAGCTTCTTCCACTCAGGAGAGAGTAGAGGACCCTTTTGTCTCAGAGGATTAATCAACATGTTCCAGTATTCATAACGCCTCTTTGTCAGAGCGTCGGTCCTCAGCACAATGACAAATCAGAGAAGAATGATCAAGAGAAAACTCAATGAAAGGAGTTCCCAAAATATGTAAACTATTGGTTATCTACAAAAAAACAGGACAGATTTGAGCTTGCCAAAGTCAGACATGGGGATGTGTGGCTGGAACTATAACATTCATGATGTGACTGAATGTTTTATATAAGAAGAAGTCACTGGACGGCTGGAGCGGATCGATCATAACCCAAAACTGTCAAAGCAGTTAACAAATGAGATAAGTATTTGTCTCACAGTGGAGACATTTCAGTGTCATCGTTGCGCACATTACAGATGAAGGAAAGACCTCTCATATTGCACAAATCAAACAAATAAGTAGAATATTTTACACTGATCATAACCTTGAGTTTGATGGAGCAGCATTTCACTTTCTGAAGACAAACTTGAAGAAAAAAAGCCCCATGAACAAGCAGCAATGCTAACCTGCAATGGGCTGCAAAGGATTTTCAACCAAGTATCAAGAAGTAAATATATGTTTTGTTTGTTAGGATTTAGCAGTATGTCCTGGCAAAATATGGGAAGTATCCTAAACTTTTCATTTCATTTTTCATTTCATTTCATTTTCAACCCCTTGTCCATTTCTGGGTCAGAGGGGTGGCAATGAGAGCTGCCACCCAACGCTCATAGCACCAGTCCCTCGCTGATCTTCTGCAGGGGGTGAGTCCACAGGAAGATGGCTGCTCCGTCAGTTGAGAAACCGCCTTGATCTTTCAGCGGGGGGCTTCAGGCAACGTGGGGTTAAGTGTCTGGCCCAAGGACACAACGACAGCAGTCATCAGTGGGAGCAGTTGGAGTAGGTCCCATGGTGGGAATCGAACTCACGACCTCCAGGCCCATTGCTCCAAGGCCAATGCTCTACCAACTGAGCTACTGTCGCCCCTAAACTTAAAGATGCTATACCTAATTTTGTTTCATTAAAATGCTTATTACTACATACGAGTTGTATTATAATCCGTAATTTAATGTAAAACTTGAGCTCATTGATTCAGCTGTGTATGAACTCAGGCCGTAAAAAGTGCTGAGTAGAGACTTAGCGTGACGTCCGCTCTCCTCCAATCACAGAACGAGGCTGCGTCCTCTATCCTCTACAGCGCTGCTAAACACAGTAGCTCAGTTGGTAGAGCATTGGCCTTTGGGCCCAAAGGTCATGGGTTTGAGCCCACCACGGGACCTTCTCCACTGACTCCCACTGATGCCTGCTGTCGTTATGTCCTTGGGCAAGACACTTAACCCACTATAAGGAGCGCGGATATGATGTTCGCTGCATGCCTTGATGTGTATATACTAGGGCTGGGCGATAAATCGATTTTAATTATTAACTCGAATTAGACGTTTAGGGGGATATATTTTAATGAAAATATATTTTTTACTTCCACGAACGACGCCACCCCTTGGGCTTCCGTAGTTCAGAGTGTGGTCCCTCCGCCGCTTTCCAGCTACATAAACAAACATGTCCGTCAACCGGGAAGAGCTAGTTCCAAAGAAAGGCACAGTTACGTTCGTTGTTTGGAATTGGTTTGCTTTTTCAGTGTCAGACGCGAAACAAATAACGCCACATTGCAAAGTGTGTTTAAAAGCTATTGCTACCAAAGGTAGCAGCACTACAAACTTGTTTCAGCATCTTAAACAGAAACATGCAGCCGAGTGGGAGGCGTGTGCCTCTCAACGACGCAAACAAGACCGCACGCACAGTCTTGGAAAGTTTGTCGAACTGTATCCCCTATGACAAGAAAGGACCCCGATGGAAAGCAATCACAGATGCAGTGACGAAATATATTGCAGGAGGTATGGTACCCATATACACTGTGGAAAAGCCGTGGTTTATCAGCATGCTAAAAGTTGTCAACCCCAGATACGTGTTACAAAGCCGCAAATATTTTGCCGAAGTTGCCTTGCCTCGCATGTACAACAGTACTCGTGAAAAGATTACTAGAGAGCTGGAGGGGGTGTTGTTTTACTCCGCCACAACGGATCTGTGGTCCAGTTGAACAATGCAGCCCTATATGAGTTTGACGGTGCATTTTATTGACAACTGGACTTTGCGAAGCATCTGCCTTCAAACAGCCTACTTTCCCGAGGACCATAAAGGTGAAGCAATTGCGCACGGGCTAAAAGATGCACTGAGCTCCTGGAACCCAGACAGCGGCACCAACATGATAAAAGCTCTGAGAGTCAACGAGTGGCCCAACCTCCAATGCTTTGGACATAAGCTGCACAATGCTATAGGTAAGAGTCTAATGGCTATGCATTCAAGGGATTTTTTTTTTTTACACACACATGTTGAACAGCTCAATTAATGCATTTTTAAATTAACCTGATGCATGAATTATTCAACATTTTACTCTAAGACATGTACAGTTATGATTTTCATTCAATTTTATCTGATAAATAAAATAATCTGATAATATTGAAATTATCTATTTTATGAAAATATGGATTAAACGACATTTCTCATAGCTGCATATTATACAATTCTTTAAGATATTCCTGCAGTTATTTAGAAGGTGCATGTCACTATAAGTTACATGTAACTGGGCATGCTTCAAGCCAGAGGTAGTAGACAGGCTTGTCTTCCTGACTAAAATGTATAAAAAAAGAATGTTGAAAGTAATGGAGGCAGATTTTTCCTTTTGTTTACAATTTCAGGGATTCAGGAAAACTGTTTAAAGTTTTGTTTGCACTTTATAAATACAACTGCTGTATGTATTTTTTTAATCTAATTTGGTCATTTTTGCTATGTTTATTTGACCAAAAAGGACTATTATTATTTTGAAGGTGCGTTGTCACTAAGTTAAGTTAAAATCAGGACAAAATAAAGAGTACATTTGTTTTGAGCCATTTCTTTGTAAGTTGTTTTTTGTTTTTAAACAAAAAAAAAAAAATCAATTCATATCGAAAATCGGGTTTTCTGTGAAAAAATCTGAGATTTTTTTTTTCGGCCATATCGCCCAGCCCTAGTATGTACTATGCATCAAACTGAAATTTCCCCATTGTGGGACGTATAAAGGACCTTCTTCAGTAGCATGTTAGCATAAGTGGCTATAACTGCTCTGGCTGTAACTGCAGACAGAGCAAAACAGCCCAAACCACACAACAGTGAGGAAGAGAAGAGGAACTAAAGCCACAACATGATCAAAGAAGAAATCAAGCCCTGAACAGAGCTAGCTTACATCGTATCCTCTGGAGAGACTGGTCTATGGGAGAGACCTGCGGGACCGCCTCGGACTATCTACGCTCGAACTATCTATGGTCGGACTATCTACGCTCGGACTATCTATGGTCGGACTATCTACGCTCGAACTATCTATGGTCGGACTATCTATGGTCAGACTACATTCGGACGCGGAATCTTTCAGTTATATATTGTGTTAGCAGTGCGTTGCTTTTGTACCATTTGTAAGTTGTAAGCTGTACAACAATCAGTGATTGTTGTACAGCTTACAAGAAGTTGCGCTCATGCTAATGTTAGCATATAGATCGCAAATAAAACTACATGGCTCCGTGGGATGAGAGCGTAGGGGAAATGAGAAGCCTGAGAGCAAGTTGGGGGCGGAGCTAAACATTCAAACTTTGCAGAAACGGTTCTAGCTCCTTTAAAGTTGTAACTCTGCAGTTGAAAAACCTACATTTAATATCATATATGTATGTTGTAGTGTATGAACCCAAAATGATGTGAATATTTGTATTGGGCTAATATCTATGGACCTGGCTGTAATTTAATTTTCCATTTATGCAGACCTGAGCTCTCTCTTGCTATTAATGTATTCATTTTTTCTAAAGCCTGTGTAATGTCTCTGCGCTGCTCTAACCTAATCCTATTTGAATTAATGAACAGTTGGAGTTGGATTTGGAGGCATCAACTCACTGTTGCTTTTAAAAGGTCTTTGATGAATGAGTCCTGTCCCGGCGGCCCGCTCCGTTGTTAGCCTGACACCACATACTCGTCAGGTCCGAAAAGAAAATGGAAAATTGATTTACCTCCAATTTTAATCTGCAGCAAATAGTTCATCCCCTAGATCCCAGGCGAGTGGGACCCATGCGCTCTCCCTGCCAATTAATGTGGAAAATATACTTATGCGAAACAGTCGAGCCATTCGGTTATCCCTGCAGCTCTGTGTTCTTAATGTATTTAAAAGGGACTGACAAAGGCCGACAAGAATAATAAGGAGGAGGTTTCAATAGGGAGTTATAAATAGTAACTCTCCATTTAATTGTATCAGGTGGGGGCATGGGCTGTAGTCTGATAAAACTCCCGGGAAATCAAAAAGAAATGGATTTGTGACATTTACAACCTGAACAGAACATGTGTTAGAAATAGAGTTTTGAATTCTGATTAAGAACCAACACAATACACCGGAGAAATCAGGTGTAGGAGCTGATGTAGGAACCATGATAATAGAGCAAAAGTTGAATGGAACCGGAATGGGATTAAAGGCTTTGACAGAAATGTGTGTGTATTTATATTTTAACTATCACAGAACACGCCAAAACATGTTTGTTGATGGTGGCAGTGGAAGGAATAAGGTACGGAAGACTTAAGAGACAGGGTTTCCAAAGGTTTCCAAAGATTATAGCCTGCGACCCCAAACCTCCCACACCCCACCGCGACAACCCTTACCGTCGCATTGAATGTAAACGATGCATTTCCTTGATAAGCCGGGTTCAGGTGATGACACGTTTTGTTGCTGTGCATGATGTAAGCTTTAATATAGAAGGATCTTTGTTTACATCCCTGTCTTGTTTACACACAGCTCTTCGCTGAGTGGCAAGAAGACAGAGCGGCACATACTGAAGCATGGATACGACGAGTACTTTTAAAAGACTCAGTGGGCGAATAGCACTGTATATAAGCACTTTAACACAAGAAGATCAGAGGAGATATAATGAGAAACTAAAAATAAGTATATGGATTTGTTCAGAACTGAACAAATCCAAAGCCCAGATGAGACCTGGGATGACCACAGACATTGGTCAGACTAGCCTCTGTCTTGGCATCGATCTACGAGACATTTATTCTTCATTCATAAAGAATTCATTTCACCACAGTAAAGTGGCCCGGCTTTTCGCCAGCGAGAGAAAGTGGCCCGCACATTAAAAGCGGCTAGCCGTTTATGCTGTTACTTATGGTAAACGTAGGAAAGGAGCCTGCGGGGATGAGCAACTAAAATGCCATTTTGAAAAATGTATTATAAAGAATATAAACTAGTTTTTCGACTTATTTCACTGCACACTTGTTTAATATGATGCCCTCAACTACTGTGCAAATTGGGGTCAAAATGTGCAATGTGCAATTTTTCAGATTCATCATCACAGTGAACAAGCGTGGAGTGAAAGAAATCGTAAAACTCTTTTTTAATGAATTATTTAAAATTGCATTTTGGTTGCTCATCTCCCTGCTTCCGTCTCTACGTTTACCGTAGGTAACAGTGTAAAGTGGCAACCCGCTTTTAATGCGCGAACCACTTTACTGCAGCCGTTTTTTGCTTTTCTTTTCTGAAGGAATTAGAAAAAAAAACGTAATCTGTCCCCAGTGGGCCTAGAACCGACCACACAACAAGAATGGACCATTTAATTTAGTAAAACCTCTCTCCAAACTTCTAAAACTAGCTAACTCTCTAGCATCCAGGAAGCTTTCTCTGCCGTTTTTGCCACCCAGGCACGTGACCGGAGCGGAAAAACTATAAACAACAACGTCACTCATAGATGGATTGATTGACGCTGTCGTAATCTGCTAATGTCTGAGACAACATTACAAATTCAATTGAAATACATTATATTTATCATCAGACTCATCTCCAAACACAATTTAACAAGTAAGTAAGTAAGTAAGTAATCTTTATTTATAGACCGCCTTTCACAGACCAGAGTCAAAGCGGTTTACAGGAGGCGCATGCCAGACCTATTGTACATATTTTTAGTGGTAGGGGAAACCGGAGTAGCCGGAGGAAACCTAGGCAGAGAACATGCAAACTCCACTCAGAAAGGCCCTGGTCCGACCGGGATTCGAACCCAGGACCTTCTTGCTGAGAGGCGAGAGTGCTATCCACTCAGCCACCGTGCCGCAGTGCCCGCAACATGCAGTCCTATTGAATGAAATCAATGGCGACACAAATATTTAAGGGCTATACATTTGTTCCCCCACTTTGGGAACCACTGGTCTACCCATCTGACCACACAACGCAGGCAAGAGACATACAGTGGGGCAAAAAAGTATTTAGTCAGCCACCGATTGTGCAAGTTCTCCCACTTAAAATAATGACAGAGGTCTGTAATTTTCATCATAGGTTCACTTCAACTGTGAGAGACAATGTGAATAAAAAATCCAGGAATTCACATTGTAGGATTTTTAAAGAATTTATTTGGAAATTATGGTGGAAAATATTTGGTCAATAACAAAAATTAAACTCAATACTTTGATATTGCCAACAAAGGTTATATTACAAAGGTCAAACGATTACTATAGGTCTTTACCAGGTTTGCACACACAGTAGCTGGTATTTTGGCCCATTCCTCCATGCAGATCTTCTCGAGAGCAGTGAACACGGACTTTCAACTCCCTCCACAGATTTTCAATGGGGTTGAGGTCTGGAGACTGGCTAGGCCACTCCAGGACTTTCAAATGCTTCTTACAGAGCCACTCCTTCGTTGCCCGGGCGGTGTGTTTGGGATCATTGTCATGCTGGAAGACCCAGCCACTTTTCATCTTCAAATCTCTCACTGATGGAAGGAGGTTTTGGCCCCGTTCATTCTTTCCTTAACACGGATCAGTCGTCCTGTCCCCTTAGCAGAAAAACAGCCCCAAAGCATGACGTTTCCACCCCCATGCTTCACAGTAGGTATGGTGTTCTTAGGATGCAACTCTTTCTCCAAACACGACGATACCAAACAGTTCTACTTTGGTTTCATCTGACCACATGACATTCTCCCAATCCTCTGCTGTATCATCCATGTGCTCTCTGGCAAACTTGAGATGGGCCTGGACATGCACTGGCTTCAGCAGGGGGACACGTCTGGCACTGCAGGATTTGATTCCCTGTCGTCGTAGTGCGTTACTGATGGTAACCTTTGTTACTTTGGTCCCAGCTCTCTGCAGGTCATTCACCAGGTCCCCCCGTGTGGTTCTGGGATATTTGATCACCGTTCTAATGACCATTTTGACCCCACGGGATGAGATCTTGCGTGGAGCCCCAGATCAAGGGAGATTATCAGTGGTCTTGTATGTCTTCCATTTTCTGATAATTGCTCCCACAGTTGATTTGTTCACACCAAGCTGCTTGCCTATTGTAGATCCACTCTTCCCAGTCTGGTGCAGGTCTACAATTATTTTCCTGGTGTCCTTCGACTAGGGATGTAAATCGGTGACCGTTTAACCGGTGGTTGACCGTCACAGCGTTAACCGGTCAAAGCTGTCGGTTAAAAATAAGAAAAAGCGGAGAGGGGAGGTCTCTTAATAAGGCTATTAACAAGCCCTATTTGTACGATGTGACGAGCGGGTCCGTATCTAGCTGTGTGCGCCAATGCATTAGTAGACTACGGGCGACTTTCATGGCGCACGCTCCACATATGCACGCAGCCACGCACACGCGCGCGCACACACACACACACACACACACACACACACACACAAACACTTTCCCCCCCTCCATACGTAACATCCACACGCATCATCTCTCCCCTCTGTTACCGCCAAAGTTCCACACTAGTGCAGGTCAGAACTACACTGGAGCTTATATTTACACATACACACACATATACACACACACATACACACACACACTCCCCCCCCCTCCATACGTAACATCCACACGCATCATCTCTCCCCTCTGTTACCGCCAAAGTTCCACACTAGTGCAGGTCAGAACTACACTGAAGCTTATATTTACACATACACACATACATGTATTGTACACACACACACACACCGGTCTGTCGCGCACCTCTGTGTCTCGCAGCCCAACGAATCCTCGCAAATACGCGGTTTCAGTCAAACACATGAAACATGTTTGTGCTGCTGGTCCTTGTCATTAGATCAGATCCACACACATCACTTTTAAACTTTAGCGGAGACCTGCGAGACGCGGGGTGTAACTCGCTGCTCTGACCATGTGAACAAGCCGTCTTTTGCTTAAAAATGCTTTAACCCGCAGCACAGAATGGGAAGATTAAAAAAGCAGTTCTCTGTGCGCAAAGGTGCCGAAGCTGTTGCGGGTTTTGGCGCCGCTGTCTCAGCTCTGATCTAGTAGAACGCATAGATAAACTTATGAAAAGTACGCGGCTCGAAATGGCTGCTATTTCAAAGAACGTGGAATATTTTGAACTACGCTGTTAACCGGTTTCAACCGGTTAATGAGGCTCGGTGGTCGGTCATGAAAATGCATAGTTTTTTACATCCCTACCTTCGACAGCTCTTTGGTCTTGGCCATAGTGGAGTTTGAAGTCTGACTGTTTGAGGCTGTGGACAGGTGTCTTTTATACAGATGAGTTCAAACAGGTGCCATTAATACAGGTAACGAGTGGAGGACAGAAGAGCTTCTTAAAGAAGAAGTTACAGGTCTGTGAGAGCCAGAGATCTTCCTTGTTTGAAGTGACCAAATACTTATTTTCAACCATAATTTACAAATAAATTCTTTAAAAATCCTACAATGTGAATTCCTGGATTTTTTTCACATTCTGTCTCTCACAGTTCTCAACTTCCACAATCGGAGGCTGACTCAGGGCTGGGCGATATGGCAAAAAAGTAAAATCTCGATTTTTATATCCCGCTTTGGACGATTTCGATTTTAAATTGATTTTCATTAAAGTCAAGAAGACAGACTTTGCCGTTAAAAATATTCAAGTTTCAAAACTATTTTTAATTTGTTTCCCCCAATACATATTATAAAAATCTATTACAGACTCCGCTGATGTTTTAAGTACCATTAATGTGCTGCTGGAACTCTCACAATATCCTTCATTCAATTTCACGATTTTCACATTTTTCACAAATTCTATTTTTTTAAAAGACGATTAATTGCCTGAATTCGATTTATTGCCCAGCCCTAGGCTGACTAAATACTTTTTTGCCCCACTGTATGGTTGGAAGGTCGGGGCGAGCGTGCCAAGACAAACAGGGACTGAGAGAAGCTACAGAATACAGTATATACCTTCTGGGTCATTATGGAGTGGACGAGGAGGTAAAGAGAGGAGGAGGAGAGAGGAGGAGAAAGTCACTGCTCATCCACCTCTCATTTAATGATTGATGCTATTTTTGTGTATCGTTTATTAATGAGAGTGCAACCATTCACATTTGTGTTGGTTTTCCCTGAGGCTGTGTGAGGGATATGTTCAGGCTATAGTGTAAGTCCCGGAGGCGGCCATCGAGTCTGGCCTCACGGCAACACAGGGCAGGTTGAAAAAATAATGATACAAAAATAATAATCGTTGCAGACATGGTTGGATTAAGGTTAAGGTATAGTTTTTCAATGCTCGGCTTGTTCAGAATCAACAACACTGAAGGAGTTTATATGGTGCAAGTTTGGGGTGGATGTATGGAAACCGGAGTGCCCAGAGGAAACCCACCCAGACACGGATGGGGCTGGCTCCAGTATTCGAACCTCCAATGCCACTGTCGCCATTCTCTCCTCTGATGCATCACTGCTGAAATATGTGGAGCAACTTGAACGCGGACATTTCCTGTGAACCTTCCAAGACGCAAACTCTCAATCGGAGTTTCCTCACAGGGCCTCACATGGGATGGCATTTCATAACTCCACAATTATACAAGTCTGCACAACTACGAAGAGATGGAGAAAAGGCCCTGGATTCCTTTGTTCTTACCGCTCTGTAGTGACCAAAAAACCACAGTATTCCCTTTGCCCGCCTGGCCTTAATTGATGTTTGTAGTGGCGATTTGCCCATAACTTAAACCATGTCCAAACTTAAACCAAAACAAATCAAAAGGCCACTAAGGCGTTTTCAGGTTGGCTTTACGCAGGATAGAGAAAACATAATGTCCAAACAATATTGCATTTTAGGTGGGTTTATTCTCCAAGCAAATGGCAAACATGCAGAACTGCAGTCTCTCCTCTCGCTGGTAAAAAAAACCATATGCCCAAAACGCCTCTATGACCCCTCCCCCCATAACCCTATTTATCCTCGTGACCAACTTAAATTTAAAAAAGCAATAATTAACCCAAAATTATCTTTGCAAACTAAACAAAAAAACTAAATAAAGTAGATCATAATTAGAATAAAAAAATAGACAAATAGCTCTAACAATGTTCAATGATAAATGTCCAAAACTTACAGATATGATTAAGGCGATTGAATGAATTTAACAGTCCCACAGGCCCCACAATTGTCCAAAATATGTATCCATTGAAAGAATCAACAAAAAGCAAATATGTATGACATGTCAAATCCAAATGCAGTAGTGCATTCAAGAACTGTTTGCTTATTAACCCAGGCAAACTCCGAGGTGCGCCCTCAACTGGACATTTAAGGCAGTGCACCTTAACAAACCCCTCCCACACCAAGATAAATAGATACAGCAATAATAAAAGTATCAGTTAAACTTATAATTAGCCCAAAAAATAGGACAATAGTAGGTAACAGGGCGAACACGCTCCTCAGGCTTGTTCTCAACATAATGCCAATGAAAGAAGGAAGGACGTTAGTATTTCTTCTGCTATGATTTTGTTATTGTTTTACTTATTTATTTAAAACCTACTTATTTTTACATATATCACTATAACAGACTAAAACGTGTACCCCCATCAGACAAAAACGATTTTACCAATATCATGCCATTACCACTGTATATTATAACACTAACACAATACTACCACCACCGATTATAATAGCCAGACATCACAAAACACACACACACACACTCTCCCACAACTTGCTCCGCATTCTGTATATTTCTTCAATAAATATTTTATGATTAACTTTCTTTTAAATGTAATCATGTTTTCAGACAGAAGGCATCACTCCCAAAGACCAAAGGCGAAAGGCCATACCTGGACCACAGCGATCTCCAACATTTTTTAGTGCATGGACCCCCCAACAAACAAACAAACAAATAACAACAACAACAACAACAAGAGGCACATTGCTGCAGCATGACGCCCACGTGCACAGTATGACGTCACTTTCTTCACAGTGACAGCATTACAAAACGAGACAGAATCACAACAAGCGTTCGGGATGTTCTGACCCGGTTCTGAGAATTTGTCCAACTACTATGTCCACAATATTTACAAAAACTTTTCCAGGGGAACACCATCAAATATGCAAAACACACAAAATAATCCACATAATAATCGCCAAAAGTTGAAATGTTTTCTTACCTGGTGATGAGGCAGGACTGTGGACAGGTCTGTGGACAGGTCTGTGGACAGGACTGTGGGCAGGACTGTGGACAGGTCTGTGGACAGGTCTGTGGACAGGTCTGTGGACAGGTCTGTGGACAGGTCTGTGGACAGGACTGTGGACAGGACTGTGGACAGGTCTGTGGACAGGACTGTGGACAGGACTGTGGACAGGTCTGTGGACAGGACTGTGGACAGGACTGTGGACAGGTCTGTGGACAGGTCTGTGGACAGGACTGTGGACAGGACTGTGGACAGGACTGTGGGACAGGTCTGTGGACAGGACTGTGGACAGGACTGTGGACAGGTCTGTGGACAGGTCTGTGGACAGGACTGTGGACAGGACTGTGGACAGGACTGTGGACAGGACTGTGGACAGGTCTGTGGACAGGACTGTGGACAGGTCTGTGGACAGAACTGTGGACAGGTCTGTGGACATGTCTGTGGACAGGACTGTGGACAGGACTGTGGACAGGTCTGTGGACATGTCTGTGGACAGGACTGTGGACAGGACTGTGGACAGGTCTGTGGACAGGACTGTGGACAGGACTGTGGACAGGACTGTGGACAGGTCTGTGGACAGAACTGTGGACAGGTCTGTGGACAGGACTGTGGACAGGACTGTGGACAGGTCTGTGGACATGTCTGTGGACAGGACTGTGGACAGGACTGTGGACAGGACTGTGGACAGGTCTGTGGACATGTCTGTGGACAGGACTGTGGACAGGACTGTGGACAGGTCTGTGGACAGGACTGTGGACAGGACTGTGGACAGGTCTGTGGACATGTCTGTGGACAGGACTGTGGACAGGTCTGTGGACAGGTCTGTGGACATGTCTGTGGACAGGTCTGTGGACAGGTCTGTGGACATGTCTGTGGACAGGTCTGTGGACATGTCTGTGGACAGGACTGTGGACAGGACTGTGGACAGGACTGTGGGACAGGTCTGTGGACAGGTCTGTGGACAGGACTGTGGACAGGTCTGTGGACAGGACTGTGGACAGGACTGTGGACAGGTCTGTGGACAGGACTGTGGACAGGACTGTGGACAGGTCTGTGGACAGGACTGTGGACAGGACTGTGGACAGGTCTGTGGACAGGTCTGTGGACAGAACTGTGGACAGGTCTGTGGACATGTCTGTGGACAGGACTGTGGACAGGACTGTGGACAGGACTGTGGACAGGACTGTGGACAGGTCTGTGGACAGGACTGTGGACAGGTCTGTGGACAGAACTGTGGACAGGTCTGTGGACATGTCTGTGGACAGGACTGTGGACAGGACTGTGGACAGGTCTGTGGACAGGTCTGTGGACAGGTCTGTGGACAGGTCTGTGGACAGGTCTGTGGACAGGTCTGTGGACAGGTCTGTGGACAGGTCTGTGGTCAGGTCTGTGGTCAGGTCTGTGGACAGGTCTGTGGACAGGTCTGTGGACAGGTCTGTGGACAGGTCTGTGGACATGTCTGTGGACAGGTCTGTGGACAGGACTGTGGACAGGTCTGTGGACAGGTCTGTGGACAGGACTGTGGACAGGACTGTGGACAGGTCTGTGGACAGGACTGTGGACAGGACTGTGGACAGGTCTGTGGACAGGACTGTGGACAGGACTGTGGACAGGTCTGTGGACAGGTCTGTGGACAGGACTGTGGACAGGACTGTGGACAGGACTGTGGACAGGTCTGTGGACAGGACTGTGGACAGGACTGTGGACAGGTCTGTGGACAGGTCTGTGGACAGGACTGTGGACAGGACTGTGGACAGGACTGTGGACAGGACTGTGGACAGGTCTGTGGACAGGACTGTGGACAGGTCTGTGGACAGAACTGTGGACAGGTCTGTGGACATGTCTGTGGACAGGACTGTGGACAGGACTGTGGACAGGTCTGTGGACATGTCTGTGGACAGGACTGTGGACAGGACTGTGGACAGGTCTGTGGACAGAACTGTGGTCAGGTCTGTGGACAGGACTGTGGACAGGTCTGTGGACATGTCTGTGGACAGGACTGTGGACAGGACTGTGGACAGGTCTGTGGACATGTCTGTGGACAGGTCTGTGGACAGGTCTGTGGACAGGTCTGTGGACAGGACTGTGGACAGGACTGTGGACAGGTCTGTGGACATGTCTGTGGACAGGACTGTGGACAGGTCTGTGGACAGGTCTGTGGACATGTCTGTGGACAGGTCTGTGGACAGGTCTGTGGACATGTCTGTGGACAGGTCTGTGGACATGTCTGTGGACAGGACTGTGGACAGGACTGTGGACAGGACTGTGGGACAGGACTGTGGACAGGTCTGTGGACAGGTCTGTGGACAGGACTGTGGACAGGTCTGTGGACAGGACTGTGGACAGGACTGTGGACAGGTCTGTGGACAGGACTGTGGACAGGACTGTGGACAGGTCTGTGGACAGGACTGTGGACAGGACTGTGGACAGGTCTGTGGACAGGTCTGTGGACAGGTCTGTGGACAGAACTGTGGACAGGTCTGTGGACATGTCTGTGGACAGGACTGTGGACAGGACTGTGGACAGGACTGTGGACAGGACTGTGGACAGGTCTGTGGACAGGACTGTGGACAGGTCTGTGGACAGGACTGTGGACAGGACTGTGGACAGGTCTGTGGACATGTCTGTGGACAGGACTGTGGACAGGTCTGTGGACAGGACTGTGGACAGGTCTGTGGACAGGTCTGTGGACAGGACTGTGGACAGGTCTGTGGACAGGACTGTGGACAGGACTGTGGACAGGTCTGTGGACAGGTCTGTGGACAGGTCTGTGGACAGAACTGTGGACAGGTCTGTGGACATGTCTGTGGACAGGACTGTGGACAGGACTGTGGACAGGTCTGTGGACAGGACTGTGGACAGGTCTGTGGACAGGACTGTGGACAGGTCTGTGGACAGGACTGTGGACATGTCTGTGGACAGGACTGTGGACAGGTCTGTGGACAGGTCTGTGGACAGGACTGTGGACAGGACTGTGGACAGGACTGTGGACAGGTCTGTGGACAGGACTGTGGACAGGTCTGTGGACAGAACTGTGGACAGGTCTGTGGACATGTCTGTGGACAGGTCTGTGGACATGTCTGTGGACAGGTCTGTGGACAGGACTGTGGACAGGACTGTGGACAGGTCTGTGGACAGAATGCGATGCTGTGGTGGGGCGTTAGCATTAGCATTAGCATTAGCATTAGCCTAGCTCCGACCCCGCAGCTGTGTAAGCTCAGGTCCAAAGGGAACTGTCTTGGTCCTGGCTCCTCTGGTCCTCTGGTTTTAGCTTAAATCCATCCCGCTCTTGTCTCCGCACAGACTCTTCATATTCATCTCCTGCATCTTTACTCTGCGTTTGTAAAACTCCATCAGAGCCTCTTCACGATTGTTGACATTTCAGCTTCCACGTGCAGAGAGCCAAGGACTTTGTTTACACTGTTGGGCTACGTGTCACGTGACATAGACGCCATTTTGAAAAAGTCCACAGAAGGTGAAAGTGGTTGTTATTATTATAGATCCACAGGTGACCCTTGTTATTATAATAGATCCATGATGGTGACACACGGTCATCCTGAACTACACTCATTGGAGGAAAGAGTTCAAACTATTTTATACTTTACTCAATCTCATAGAATCTAAGAATGCTACTAAACTTTCATCATTTATTGATACATGCCCTTTACATTTACAGATGACAACAAACATCTAAATGTGTGCCCTGGTTTTTGTTTTATTTTTTAGTTTGTCCTTTTTGTATTTGTATATAATGATCGTTATTTGTATTTTGAGGCACCTATTTTGTTTGTATTATGTTTATATATATTTATGTATATATATTTATTTAGGCGTGACTACGTCTGTTAATAATTACAGTCTATGGCTAACATGCTTTCTGTTAGCCATAGTTGTACCCGGAAAGATAATTATCCAATTCTTTTGTATGCCGCTGTCTTTCCTCTCCAAAACGTCTTTACAGGATGGTCCAAAAGTGGCTCTTGGTCCAAAAGTGGGTCTTGGTCCAAAAGTGGCTCTTGGTCAAAAGTGACTCTTGGTCCAAATGCTTTTGATGCTGAGGGGAGTTATTTTTATTTTTTATTTTTGGACCAGGCTAGTTTAGCCGCTGTGGACTTTTGTATGCACTCGTTAAATGACTGGGGCTAGTGCAGCTGACGCATGCTCAAATGTGGTTTTTCCATAGACCGTAAACATTAAAAGTTTCTTCACGTTTTCCTGCCCAGCGGCCATTTTGAAAAAGCCACAGAAGGCAAAAGTGGCGGCACTTGGACAGCAGACAAAGGCCTACGTCCGTTAATATTTACCGTCTATGGTTCTACTCCACAAGTCACAAACACAACTCGAGTTTGCACCTTACTTGAATAACACACCTCTCAGCACTGGATATGAATGTATTTCTAAATTACATCATATATTTTGGACTATACACTATTATAATCTTTTATCCAATTTCCAGAAGTGTGTGGGGATTTCAGTGTTGAGTAGTAGTAAGTAATCTTTATCTTTATTTATATACCGCCTTTTCACTGCACATTGGAGTCTCAAAGCAGTTTACAATTGTTATTTTTTGGGAGTGGGAGGGGCCAGTACAGGAGGCACATGCCAGACCTATTGTACATATTTTTAGTGGTAGGGGAAACCGGAGCACCCGGAGGAAACCTACGCAGACACGGGGAGAACATGCAAACTCCACTCAGAAAGGCCCTGGTCCAACCGGGATTTGAACCCAGGACCTTCTTGCTGAGAGGCGAGAGTGCTATCCACTCAGCCACCGTGTCGCCCGTTGAATAAACAGAATCATAAACGTAAATCATAAAAGAATGGAATCCAGGTCTATTGTAATCCAGGCTTTGTAAGGACACAACACACTTAAATTACGATATTATCTACAATAGCACAGCATATTCTTCACCAGCATCGTGGGATTTTATTGCCCATTTGTTATGATCCCCATCTGCTTCCTCTTCACTATCTGGACTTTATGGATTTGGGTTGTTTTTGCCTCGAGCATGATACGGCTTCAGTGTTGGATACTCATTAAGAGGAGTGACAGCAGAGCAGGAACAACACTTGTTTCTCAGAAAAAACAACATACAGGGTTAAGAGAAATCGCAGTTATATATCAGCAGATCGTGTTTGCTGATGTCACATGTGCTTTTGGAATCTAAACTGTGCCACAACTAATAGTGCATAGTGGCTCAACAAAACTGAACACAACAAGAGATTCTGCAATTCTACCCACTCCTTTTCAGGCAGAAATATGTGGCCATGTTAAACCATAGATTTTTGTTTATACATTTTTTGTTTACACTGTTTTTTTGTTTTTTTATTGTGTTTGTCTGTTTTGTTTTTTGCTTTATATTATTTATATTACTTAATTGCTTTTAATTACCTCGTTTTCTCACTTTTGCCATTGCCTAAAATAAATTAATAATAAAAAAAAAAAAAAAAAAATAGGAATAGAATAGAATCGAAAATAAAATTGGATATGTGTTGGATGTAAATGCCAATATTGGATTGGGACTGTTTTGGGTTTTTTTCAGTTATCAATTAAAGTGTATGACCAGTTATGGAATGGCATCTGATTAAAATATGAATAAATATCCCCTAAAGTCCCCAATTCTGAAAAAAAGTGGGGGAAAAAACACGCAATTATACATATACAGGAAGTAGAGCTGCGTTCTCGAAGTGATGACCTCACGTTTGGGTAAAGTTTTTATGACGTATATAATAATTGCTAAATAAACAGGTATTCTTATAATTGAATTTGTCAAAGTACAATATAATATAATAATAGAGTATATAATTGTACATAGCCGGTTTGGCTTAGTTTGGCTCCATGGTAACGTCTCTAGTGTGATGTCATCAATCACGAGAAAAAATGATAGATCTAATGTTATGGTCAAACTATGCGGATAAGCTTTGTGAAAAAATGTATACATGTTGTTAAATTGTATTTTAGGGAAATTCAAGTCCAATCTGTTTTATGCACTAGATAGAAAAGCAGATCAATTGATTGGTAATAACAAAACAAATAAATAGACAATTCTAAAAGTAGCAAACAATAGTAAAAAAATAAGCAGCAGTCCTTCAGCAGAGGTGGAGGTTCAGACCATTTTCTCTGCTCTGGTCCAAAGTAAAATGATAAATGATTTTTAGCCTTTATCAAAAAGTTAACATTCCTCCAGTGGATTTTTGCCTGATCCACTTGGTTCGGACCATGAATCCTCTCTGCTCTGGTCTGGACCAGTGTAAAACCATGAACCCTCCCTGCTCTGGTCTGGACCAGTGTAAAACCATGAATCCTCCCTGCTCTGGTCTGGACCAGTGTAAAACCATGAATCCTCTCTGCTCTGGTCTGGACCAGTGTAAAACCATGAATCCTCTCTGCTCTGGTCTGGACCAGTGTAAAACCATGAATCCTCTCTGCTCTGGTCTGGACCAGTGTAAAACCATGAATCCTCTCTGCTCTGGTCTGGACCAGTGTAAAACCATGAATCCTCTCTGCTCTGGTCTGGACCAGTGTAAAACCATGAATCCTCTCTGCTCTGGTCTGGACCAGTGTAAAACCATGAATCCTCTCTGCTCTGGTCTGGACCAGTGTAAAACCATGAATCCTCTCTGCTCTGGTCTGGACCAGTGTAAAACCATGAATCCTCTCTGCTCTGGTCTGGACCAGTGTAAAACCATGAATCCTCTCTGCTCTGGTCTGGACCAGTGTAAAACCATGAACACTGAACTGCAGCAACATCTCAGGCAGAAAAAAGCAAGAAAATGAACAATTGTAAAACACAAAGCAACTGTTTCAGAGACACTTTGGACTTTCCAGTTTGATAATCCTGACTTGACTGTTTAATGAAGGCCATAGTTTTATACATTAATCATTTCTTGGGGTAAAAACACCTGTTCATTGTGATTTGAGGGTAAAGAAATGCTGTATTTTCAGTCTCTTCCCTGACATCGGTTCAGACGGGGTCGGGTGGACTTGAAAGCTGAAGTATCAGAGTCAGTCATGAGAATCGGTCTGGACTGGTGCATCTCTAAATATTCATATCTTTTCTGTTTCTCGTCGTCAACAGCTGTGAGGACGAGCACAAGATAATACTCCATTCACACTATTTGGTCGGACGCCAAGCAAGAAGTGTTTTTCCATGATTTGTTCCATTTTGCAAATTTGTTTCACAACTTTAATAACCCTGGTTGGGCGTATTTGGATTCTCTGCACAGCAAGAAAACCTGGTGTGCAACGAGGAGAGGGAATGGGATGAATGAATGAAAACACTGTTAATAAAAAAGATAAACAAGAGAAAGATCCAGCCAGAAAGTCAAGCTGACTTTATTCAACATGTTTTTTTGATTTTTTTTATCCAATTACCCAAATCCATGTGAGGCTATGTTTGCGGCTTAGAACAATCCTACGACTCAAGCTCTGTGTTTTAATTGTATCGCTGCTCCTGCTCGCACAACGCTCACTCATTATTTATGAAAGTGAAAAGAACAGGAGCAGAGCCAGAGAGAGACAGAAGTGAAAACCAGGAGTCAAACTGGGGACGGGGGAGTTTTAGCATCACAGTAAGGACAATCAGGTTATCTTTTTAAGGAGGATAATCTTTATATTTCATTGTCTTTGGTCATATTTTTACAGATTTATCCCACTACAACATGATGATAATAATAATAAATTGTTTTTTTACTCACTCTAATGTGGGTGAAGTGTCTTGCCTAAGGACACAACAGCAGTTTGGCACTTTACAGCCGCAGCCGCCCCACTGTGGTACCCGCTGTTCCCAGAGGCCTCCCATCACAGCACTAACCAGGCCCTGCCCTGCCTAGCTTCAGAGGTCTGACAGGGGCTGGCTTCCACAAATACACAAGTTATGCAATTCTAGCGTGGGTGTGTTAATACATTATTTTATCTGATATTTAGGCTCAATAGTCCCACCCAAGTTAGAGTCATTTTGATGAGTTTGATAATAAATTAATTCTGTTTTTTTTTTTTTACCATTGATATTTTACAGTTACTTGTCATTTCACAAAAGAAATGTCAAAAAGTTGTAAAGCCCTTTTTGTTTTACCTTTTGTTTATTTATTTACTTTTTGGAATTTTACTTTCCATTCCTCATTTTATCAATCAATCTATATTTGTAGAGTGCTTTTTCCACTTTCCGCTTTTAATGATGACAGATTAGGGCCCTTTAAAGATGACAGATTAGGGCTCTTTAATGATGACAGATTAGGGCCCTTTAATGATGACGGATTAGGGCCCTTTAATTATGACAGATTAGGGCCCTTTAATGAAGACAGATTAGGGCTCTTTAATGATGACAGATTAGGGCCCTTTAATGATGACGGATTAGGGCCCTTTAATTATGACAGATTAGGGCCCTTTAGTGATGACAGATGAAGGCCTTTTAACAATGACAGATTAGGGCCCTTTAATGATGACAGATTAGGGCCCTTTAATTATGACTGATTAGGGCCCTTTAAATATGACAGATTAGAGCTCTTTAATGATGACAGATTAGGGCCCTTTAATTATGACGGATTAAGGCCCTTTAGTGATGACAGATGAAGGCCTTTTAATGATGACAGATTAGGGCCCTTTAATGAT
This sequence comes from Knipowitschia caucasica, assembly GCA_964034765.1. NCBI lineage: Eukaryota > Metazoa > Chordata > Actinopteri > Gobiiformes > Gobiidae > Knipowitschia > Knipowitschia caucasica. The sequence continues at coordinate 3,760,595 of OZ035834.1, read as the reverse complement.
GACAGATTAGGGCTCTTTAATGATGAGAGATTAGGGCCCTTTAATGATGACAGATTAGGGCCCTTTAATGATGACAGATTAGGGCCCTTTAATGATGACAGATTAGGGCCCTTTAATGATGACAGATTAGGGCTCTTTAATGATGAGAGATTAGGGCCCTTTAATGATGACGGATTAGGGCCCTTTGATGATGACAGATTAGGGCCCTTTAGTGATGACAGATGAAGGCCTTTTAACAATGACAGATTAGGGGCCTTTAATGATGACAGATTAGGGCCCTTTAATGATGACAGATAGGGCCCTTTAATGAAGACAGATTAGGGCTCTTTAATGATGACAGATTAGGGCCCTTTAATGATGACGGATTAGGGCCCTTTAATTATGACAGATTAGGGCCCTTTAGTGATGACAGATGAAGGCCTTTTAACAATGACAGATTAGGGCCCTTTAATGATGACAGATTAGGGCCCTTTAATTATGACTGATTAGGGCCCTTTAAATATGACAGATTAGAGCTCTTTAATGATGACAGATTAGGGCCCTTTAATTATGACGGATTAAGGCCCTTTAGTGATGACAGATGAAGGCCTTTTAATGATGACAGATTAGGGCCCTTTAATGATGACAGATTAGGGCTCTTTAATAATGAGAGATTAGGGCCCTTTAATGATGACAGATTAGGGCCCTTTAATGATGACAGATTAGGGCCCTTTAATGATGACAGATTAGGGCCCTTTAATGATGACAGATTAGGGCTCTTTAATGATGAGAGATTAGGGCCCTTTAATGATGACGGATTAGGGCCCTTTGATGATGACAGATTAGGGCCCTTTAGTGATGACAGATGAAGGCCTTTTAACAATGACAGATTAGGGGCCTTTAATGATGACAGATTAGGGCCCTTTAATGATGACAGATTAGGGCCCTTTAATGATGACAGATTAGGGCCCTTTAATTATGACTGATTAGGGCCCTTTAATGATGACGGATTAGGGCCCTTTAATTATGACAGATTAGGGCCCTTTAGTGATGACAGATGAAGGCCTTTTAACAATGACAGATTAGGGCCCTTTAATGATGACAGATTAGGGCCCTTTAACTCACTGACTGCCAGGCATTTTCAGATTTGAGAAGTGCATTCTGCCAGCAATTTCAGGTGATTTGACCCAACTTTGAAGTGCCACAGAATATTCATTTTTTAGACGATGTAAACACCAAGGGCACCAAATTAAAGATTAACCTCTCTGCTTTACTCTGAAAAAAACAGTTTGTTTCTACCTCTTACCGTTCTTCAGTTATTCGCCATAGAACAAAGCATACTTTCACCCACAACACCTGGTCCGAGCAAGAAAACAGAGAAAACGAGCTGTATGTAAACAGGAACATATCAAGCAGAAAAGAGACTTTTAGATGCCTTTTTGCTGCTTTAGTGACAACTCAAAACATCTTCACACTTGTTCCATTACAAAAATTATAAAAACATGACTCTGAAATAATACTTTTGATGGCAAATTGTTGGCAATTTATTCACAGATAGAAAATTTAACTTTCTTCTGTACCATCAACCAAAACGTCAAACAACAACAACACAAAGATCAATAAAACTATAGATGTATAAAATAGAATGAAGCATGTGAATTTGAGTGTGTGTGTGTGTGAATGTCAGTGTGCGAGTGAGTGTCTGTGTGAGTGAGTGTCAGTGTGCGAGTGAGTGTCTGTGTGAGTGAGTGTCTGTGTGTGTGAATGTCAGTGTGTGTGAATGTCAGTGTGCGAGTGAGTGTCTGTGTGTGTGAGTGTTTGTGAGTGTGTCTGATAAATCATGATCAGGTTTGCTGAACGAATCCGAGGCATCAGTAACAACAGCAGCTGATACGCTGCGAGAGGCGGAAGGTGTGTCTCTGCTCGGGGCTCTTGCTCCGCGCAAATATGGCTGCAGAGACGGACCTCCACCGGGGTCTCCGCTCTCTCCCCTCTCGACCTCACTCACTGATCCGCGAGTCAATCCCTGAAGCAGTGTATACTGCTTATAACTATTCTTTTTCGCCATCACTCTTGCTATACTATCGCTAAACTAGATCGCTGATCCGTCTCAATGCTACGCTATCATCGCTCTGCTACAGCAGCACGCTCTCCAAACACTCCCACACTCCTCCTCCTTCTCTCCACTGACTTATGACCTCTCCCGTGGTGCAATACTGCATCCTACTGGTGGCGATTTATCATTACAGGTACATTTGCACTATATATCAGTATTGTGGGTCATTAACAAGGTGCGCCAGACATTACTGCAGCCTCCCGTGTAATAACACGAAAAAGTCGTCTAAGTCGTCTTGGGCAGTGAGCGTCACTATACAATAGAACGACTTTTGTCGTCATGGGCAGTGAATGAGTTAATTATGACTGATTAGGGCCCTTTAATTATGATAGATTAGGGCCCTTTAATGATGACAGATTAGGGCCCTTTAATGATGACAGATTAGGGCCCTTTAATGATGACAGATTAGGGCCCTTTAATTATGACAGATTAGGGCCCTTTAATGATGACAGATTAGGGCCCTTTAATGATGACAGATTAGGGCCCTTTAATGGTGACAGATTAGGGCCCTTTAAGGATGACAGATTAGGGCCCTTTAATGACGACAGATTAGGGCCCTTTAATGATGACAGATTAGGGCCCTTTAATGATGACAGATTAGAGCTCTTTAACGATGACAGATTAGGGCCCTTTAATAATGACAGATTAGGGCCCTTTAATTATGACAGATTAGGGCCCTTTAATGATGACAGATTAGGGCCCTTTAATGATGACAGATTAGGGCCCTTTAATGATGACAGATTAGGGCTCTTTAATGATGAGAGATTAGGGCCCTTTAATGATGACGGATTAGGGCCCTTTGATGATGACAGATTAGGGCCCTTTAGTGATGACAGATTAGGGCCCTTTAAGGATGACAGATTAGGGCCCTTTAATGACGACAGATTAGGGCCCTTTAATGATGACAGATTAGGGCCCTTTAATGATGACGGATTAGATCTCTTTAACGATGACAGATTAGAGCCCTTTAATAATGACAGATTAGGGCCCTTTAATTATGACTTTACATGAAAATCGTATATATTTCTACTTTTCGTGGCTCTTTCGTTCGGACAGAAACATATATTTATGCAGCCAAAGAAAAGATCAGATCCCCAGTTTTAATAATCCGTCGTTGTGGAGTTTGAATAATCTATCGCCGTGGAAACAAGGCTTGTGTTCTGCTTCCATGTAGTTTGGTTTTGCTGCATACAATGGGCTTTACGTGTACAGTGGGAGTTCCCGTTGCCCTCAGACAAAACCATATTTAATTTGAGCCCATTGACACTTTCCTTTCCTTCCAAACCCACTGAGGTTTAACCGAAGCCTTTCTGACACCTGACACTTTTGCCTCCGAGAAACGTTGCATAACAATCCAATTTTGTGTTTTTCCTCCGTGACAACATCTGTTCACTCTGCCTGGATAATTGAGATGACATTTCTGAATGTTGCTCTCGTGAGCCAAGTTGAAGACGGAACACCTTCATCGCTAACCTTCATCACTAACCTACATTACTGAGGCGCTCTATGCTCAGTCCAATCGTCCTTTGTTTCCGGGGTATGGCCAAAATGTTCATTCTTAACGGACTGATTCGTCTCCGATATTTTGATGACGTGAATCGTGTTAGTAAGAACATATATGAATTTCTATGATCCAGTTTGATGCAGTGGAGCGGGCCTGGAGCGGGCCTGCAGGGGGCGCATTTGCATTTATATAAGTCATTCTGTTATTTCACGGGTATCGCAGGATCACAGCTTTTTTGTCGGAAAAAGTGACAGAATATAAGTCAAAAATTGCTCAAATTTGGTCAAATGTATCTTAGTTTGAGTACATTACTTTACTAGTTTTAAGATGATAATACTTCATAATATTATCAGAGAGAAAAGTCTGAGCTTGAAGTTTTTAAGCCTGTTTTAAGTTTACTTTCTTATTTCCAGGCAACTTTTCTTGTTTAGAAAGAATAAGTTTGCGATGCCATATTTTAAAAAAACATTTCACACAATTTTTTTAAAGAAATAAGCAAATAACACTTATGTTTTTAAACTAAAAATATTATATGATTATTGTCAGAAATCTTAAGTCATATTTTCTTGTTCAATCAGCAGATTATTTTTATGATTTTAAGCAGCATTTTAATTATTCATATACATATTTTTGCACCCGGTACGCTCATGGTAAAGGGATTCAAACCTAGTGTAGACCAATCAACAGTCCATGAGAGTAGGTCTTTGTGGCGTTACATAAAAACAGATTCTTCGCATCACGATCTTTTTGTGCAAACACGGGTTCCTTCACGCTCAGCATTCCCGTCAACATTTATCCCATTTATTCTTCCTCCAGTCCTCCACGTCGTAAATAGATTTCTCGACCTGATGCCCCCCTGCTCCTCCGCCTCCACCGCAGCTCCTCCTCCGTGTAAACAGCCTGAGCCCAGACTGCGGCCCCCCGTGATAAACTGGAGAGATGGGGGCCCTCTGTAGCTACGGAGGGCCACATCTTGCTTAGTTTGTAGATCTGCATCACGCCTCAGCAGTTCAGGCTAAAGACGGAGGCAATTGAGGGGTGCCAGGAGTGGTTTCAATCAGCATTACGGCCGCAGATGATCAGACTGAGATTTACTGCTTATGGTGAAAGATTGTCTTATCTGGACCAATGGGAGGTGTTGGATCCGCGCGCGCACACACACATACACACACACGCACACGCACGCACACACGCACGCACGCACACACGCACACTTCTATACACACACACTTCTACACACACACACCTCTACAACTACACACACACCTCTACACTTACACACACACCTCTACACTTACACACACACCTCTACACACCTCTACACCTACACACACACCTCTACACCTACACACACACCTCTACACACACACACACACACACCTACACACACACCTCTACACACACACACACCTCTGCACACACACATACACCTCTACACACACACACACACACACCTCTACACACACACATACACCTCTATACACACGCACACACCTACACACACACACTCACACAGCTCTACACACACACACACACACGCACGCACACACACATCTACACTTACACACACACACACACACACACCTCTAGACACACACACACTTCTACACACACACACACACCTCTACACACACACACACACACACACACACACCTCTACACTCACACGCACGCACACACACATCTACACCTACACACACCTACACGCACGCACACACACACACACACACACACACACCTCCACACACACACACACACACACACTCCTCACTGGCTCACATATAAACACAGGCTCATACCAGTCCATTCTCTCGGTCTGGCCCGGTCTTCCCAAACCCCAGCAGCTGGCCCGGCTCAGAGCGGTCCGCCTTGGGTCTTGTACTGCAGTGCGCTGTCACACATATTAATTAAAGCAGAGATGTCTCTAACCTGAGATCACTTCTAATATCTCCAGGAACAGAGAGAGGCCAAACCCGGAGCAAGGGTGACATCTAGTGGTCTGGCCCGAGATGGTTCTAGATAAGAGCGAATATGGACAAAAACACACACAGTGGTTCTGACACGGGACTAACCTCATGGAAAGTAAGTCAAAATGCCCAAATTTGGCTGAATGTATTTTAATTTGAGCAAATTTTTTGACGGCCTTAAAACAAGATCTGCCAATGGGACACGGAAAATGATCTTCAAGCAAAAGGATTTAAGACAATTTTATTTTATTTTTTAAAATAAGACTGAATGGATTTGTCCCTTTGGCGAGAATGTGCTCACATCAAGGTTAAAAAAAACACTTAAAAGTATTGATTTATTTATTTCCTTCTATTTCATCTTTTTTCTTGAGTATGCTGTCTTTTTCCAAACATTAGAATCCCCTTAGCAAAATAAAACAGAATAAAAAGTCTAAAAGTAAATGATATAATACCATGAGATAAAAACAAGAATTCTGACATTTGTGAAGCAACTCACTCTGGATTTATAACTTTATATGAATTATCACAACATCAAACTTATGTGGCATTAACGGCAGGTGAAAGCTAGATCCTGTCAGACCTCTGAGGCTAAGCAGGACAGGGCCGGATTAGCACTGTGATGGGAGACCTCTGGGAACACCACAGTGGGGCGGCTGCGGCTGTAAAATGCCAAACTGTGGTTGTGTCCTTAGGCAAGACACTTCCCCCACATTAGAATGAGTTTGGTGTGTGTGTGAATGGTTGGTGGTGGTGGGAGGGGCCGATGGCACAGACTGGTTGCCTCGCTTCTGTCAGTGTGCCCCAGGGCAGCTGTGGCTATAGTAGTAGTTTATCACCACCGTGTCTGGAGTGAATGAATAATGACGTGAAGAGACTTTGAGAGTCCAGAAAAACGCTATAGAAAACCCAATGCATTATTATTATTATTATTACTAAGTCTCAAATGGGATTATTAACCATTGTAATTCCCTTTTTCTCAACTTAATAATAATAATAATGCATCGGTTTTATATAGCGCTTTTTTGGACACTCAAAGACGCTTCACATGTGTCATTATTCATTCACTCCATACACGGTGGTGTTAAACTACTACTGTAGCCACAGCTGCCCTGGGGCACACTGACCGAAGTGAGGCAACCAGTCTGTGCCATTGGCCCCTCCGACCAGCACCAACCATTCACACACACACCAGACTCATTCTAGGCAATGGGGGTGAAGTGTCTTGCCTAAGGACACAACGGCAGTTTGGCACTTTACAGCCGCAGCCGCCCCACAGTGGTATCAGGTGTTCCCAGAGGTTAAGTGTCTTGCCAAGGACACAACAACAGTAGTCAGTGGGAGTCGATGGTGAAAGTCTTGAGTGGGGCTTGAACCCACGACCTTCTGGCTCAAAGACCAACGCTCTACCAACTGAGCTACTGCCGCCCTAGATTTGGCCACAATGGTTCTCCAATGTTTCAGACACAGGACTTATCTGGGTTTTATATCTTGATGGTGGCTCAGTCCGAACACTGGATCTAGATAAATGTCTCTGTGCTGGACGTAGAACAGAAATCCCAGTATTTACAGTTTTAACGTAGATTATCCGGTTTTATTATGTTTCATTCATTGTAAAACCAATCAGAGCGATTACAGTCACGATCACGGTTTGTTTGGTGCTGCCACAATGTGCATCTGGGATAGAAAGAAAACAAATCAAATCCAATGTTACATAATGCACGGTAAGGACTCCCCACTGGTTCTGGAAAGAATTAGAGGCTTTTATTTACAGCAAAAAGTATTAATAATGTAGATGAGAAAAGGTGTGCAGGGAATATTCAGGGAAATGTGCTTTAGCTTTGAAAATACCCAGGATTATGTCTATTTTATATCTATCCCCTGAGTCCTGCATGGCACCTGTCCTCGTTCTACAGTCTGAGTCCTGGATCTACAGACCTATTTTACAATGTTTTTCTCTGCCTCTGCCTCTGCCTCCTCTGTCTCTGCCTCTGTCTCTGTCTCTGTCTCTGTCTCTGTCTCTGTCTCTGCCTCAGCCTCAGCCTCAGCCTCAGCCTCAGCCTCTGTCTCTGTCTCTGCCTCAGCCTCAGCCTCAGCCTCTGTCTCTGTCTCTGTCTCTGTCTCTGCCTCAGCCTCAGCCTCTGTCTCTGTCTCTGTCTCTGTCTCTGTCTCTGTCTCTGCCTCAGCCTCAGCCTCTGTCTCTGTCTCTGTCTCTGTCTCTGTCTCTGTCTCTGCCTCTGCCTCCTCTGTCTCTGTCTCTGTCTCTGCCTCTGCCTCCTCTGTCTCTGCCTCAGCCTCAGCCTCTGTCTCTGCCTCTGTCTCTGTCTCTGTCTCGGCCTCTGCCTCAGCCTCAGCCTCTGTCTCTGCCTCAGCCTCTGTCTCTGCCTCTGCCTCAGCCTCTGTCTCTGCCTCTGCCTCCTCTGTCTCTGTCTCTGCCTCTGCCTCTGTCTCTGCCTCTGTCTCTGTCTCTGTCTCTGTCTCTGTCTCTGTCTCTGTCTCTGCCTCTGCCTCCTCTGTCTCTGCCTCTGCCTCCTCTGTCTCTGCCTCTGCCTCCTCTGTCTCTGTCTCAGCCTCAGCCTCTGTCTCTGTCTCTGCCTCTGCCTCCTCTGTCTCTGTCTCTGCCTCTGTCTCTGCCTCTGTCTCTGTCTCTGTCTCTGCCTCTTCCTCTGTCTCTGCCTCTGTCTCTGTCTCTGTCTCTGTCTCTGTCTCTGTCTCTGCCTCTGCCTCCTCTGTCTCTGCCTCTGCCTCCTCTGTCTCTGCCTCTGCCTCCTCTGTCTCTGTCTCAGCCTCAGCCTCTGTCTCTGTCTCTGCCTCCTCTGTCTCTGTCTCTGCCTCTGCCTCTGTCTCTGCCTCTGTCTCTGTCTCTGTCTCTGCCTCTGCCTCCTCTGTCTCTGCCTCTGCCTCCTCTGTCTCAGCCTCTGCCTCCTCTGTCTCTGTCTCAGCCTCAGCCTCAGCCTCAGCCTCTGTCTCTGTCTCTGCCTCTGCCTCCTCTGTCTCTGTCTCCTCTGCCTCTGCCTCCTCTGGCTCTTATCTCTGTCTCTGCCTCAGCCTCTGTCTCTGTCTCTGCCTCTGCCTCCTCTGTCTCTGTCTCTGTCTCTGCCTCCTCTGCCTCTGTATCTGCCTCTGCCTCCTCTGCCTCTGTATCTGCCTCAGCCTCAGCATCAGCCTCTGTCTCTGTCTCTGCCTCTGTATCTGCCTCAGCCTCAGCATCAGCCTCTGTCTCTGTCTCTGTCTCTGTCTCTGCCTCAGCCTCTGTCTCTGTCTCTGTCTCTGCCTCTGCCTCCTCTGTCTATGTCTCTGTCTCTGTGTCGTTACTATTCAGTCGTTGTGTGAATACTTTACTGAACATCTGCTGGAGGTACATAAGAATGTCACTGCATGTAAAGTGTACGTGAAAAAATAAACCCATACATCTATCCATCTTCTTCCCTTTAATCCATTTCTGGGTTGGGGGGGTGGCAGTCAGAGCTGCACCCAGTACAGAGCACCAGCCCCTCGCTGATCCTCCTGTAGGTGCTGAGTCCACAGGAGCTGAGATCTTCACGCAAAGTGGGGTTAAGTGTCTTGCCCAAGGACACAACGACAGCAGTCATCAGTGGGAGTTGTGAAGTAGGTCTTACGGTGGGCTCAAACCCACGACCTTCAGGCTCTAAGGCCGATGCTCTACCAACTGAGCCACTGTCGCCCCAATAAACAATAAACAAAATCTAAACTAAAACTGATCGTGTGAAACCAAAAAAAGACATTTCATTCCACCAAAACCAGACACAAAGTCAACCCATCTCCAGAGACTGTTGTTGGGACCACTCAGAGCCGAATAAGTCCAGAGCTGACGGTGAAATAGGGGTAATTTTCACGTCAGGTCCGTGGCAGGAGTTCTATTGCACCGCGGATAAAGATGGGACTTTAACTGGGACGAGATCTGAACCCATTGGAGCCATGATCATCACCGCTGCTGTGTTCTGTGACATGCAACCGCCATTTCAACCTTAAAATCTTAATTTCACATCCTTAGTTTGCAATAATCAAGGTTCAGTGTTATTGTCCTCTCAGGGAAATGTGTCATAAACTCACCACACAATCTCTGTAGTGACTATTCGCCCAAACAAACTCAAATAATAACTATAATGTACCATGGGTCTGTGTTTTTTTTGTAGTCGAAAATGACAGAAATAAATGTCCAATCAAAAATATTGTAATAATCAAAAAGGTTTATAACAAAGCTGCATCTCCATGAACTAGTAAAAAAAAAAAAATCCCTGAAGTGCATATTGAACTAAACCCAATATAATCTCATCTACAAAAATATCTAAATGCCCCAAAAATAAAAAATAAAATGTACAAAAAATTAAACATAACTAAATATATTTTTAAAAACTAAAATATAACTAATTATAGAAAAATGCACAAAACCAAACCCCTAAATAAATGACATAACTTCAGCCCACAAAGTAAATTGAGTCACAAAGCACTTTACAATTATCTCTGACTCCACACAGAGATGGAAGCGAGGGGGATACAGGAGGCGCACGTCAGACCTACTGTACATGTTTGTAGTGGCTGGGGGAAACCGGAGCAGACATGGGGAGAACATGCAAGTAATCCATATTTTCCGGAAGGATCTTTGCAAACGATCTACAACTGAACGACAAGACAAATCTACTTTTTTATTATCAAAAGTAGCCACGATGTGTTGTCATTCCCACGGTATGTTTGGAGGCTGTTCATTTTCCCTGGGTCATGCGTGATTCTCAGGTGGGACGGGGGCAAGGGGGGGGGAGTGGTGGGATGGGGGCAGGGGGGTGTTGGAGTGGTGGGACCGTTGCTTGTCATGACACTCAGCGAGCTATTTGTTATTCCCAGACTGTGAAGGAGACTGACATTTTCCCATCGGCAGTTAAAGCACATCTTAGCCGTGGCCTCTGCACTCCTCCATCTCCTGCCGTTTGCTCAGCTGAAATGGGACAGAAGAGCTGGCAGGGGGGGGTTGGAGGCTTGGGGGGAGGCTTGAGGGAGGGGGGGTATGGGGTTATATGAATCCACGTGGGGGAGAGAGAGGAGAGGAGATATGTGGATGTGACAGAGGCCGGGATGTGACAACCATAGCTCCTGAGATCAGCTTATTAAATCACCGTGAAATGGCAGCACGGACACGATGGTGTTAGTGACCAGAGGGTGAAGAGGTACCAGGTGAGGTACAAGGAAATTTGATTTAAATGTCTAACGGTATTATCACGAGAGAAAAGAGAGAGAGAGAGATAAGCCAGACCAGAGAGAGAGACCAGAGAGAGAATAGAGAGAAACTAGAGACCAGAGAGAGAGACCAGAGAGAGACCAGAGAGAGAGACCAGAGAGAGACTAGAGAGAAACTAGAGAGAAACTAGAGACCAGAGAGACTAGAAAGAGACCAGACAGAGACTAGAGAGACCAGAGAGAGACCAGAGAGACTAGAAAGAGACCAGACAGAGACTAGAGAGACCAGAGAGAGACCAGAGAGACTAGAAAGAGACCAGACAGAGACTAGAGAGGCCAGAGAGAGGCCAGAGAGAGACCAGAGAGAGACTACTGCTTTCTCCTCTCTCTCACACACACAAAAGTGCTGTTACAATGACATTTTTGACATTTATTATTGATGAATACCCAGAATGCATTATTCAGAGAGCTTAAAGCTGGTGTCCATTTCACGCAGATCGTCACATCAGCAAAAACACTGACATTCGCTCTAACAGTTTGTGAAACGGTGAGACACTAATGAGGGCCACTAATGAGGGCCACTGCAGTCCAAACGGATCATTTCAGAAGCAACATCTCATCCTTCTTTGACTCAACCTTTCGCTGGAGGCAGACAGTTAATTACCCGACATCTCCTCTGCCCATCAGTCTGCTCCCCTCCGGCCCCTGGACCAGCGGTGTCCATGGTTCCTCTGCCCATCAGTCTGCTCCCCTCCGGCCCCTGGACCAGCGGTGTCCATGGTTCCTCTGCCCATCAGTCTGCTCCCCTCCAGCCCCGGGACCAGCGGTGTCCATGGTTTCTAGCTCAGTCTGCTCCCCTCCAGCCCCGGGACCAGCGGTGTCCATGGTTCCTCTGCCCCTCAGTCTGCTCCCCTCCGGCCCCTGGACCAGCAGTGTCCATGGTTCCTCTGCCCATCAGTCTGCTCCCCTCCGGCCCCTGGACCAGCGGTGTCCATGGTTCCTCTGCCCATCAGTCTGCTCCCCTCCGGCCCCTGGACCAGCGGTGTCCATGGTTCCTCTGCCCATCAGTCTGCTCCCCTCCGGCCCCTGGACCAGCGGTGTCCATGGTTCCTCTGCCCCTCAGTCTGCTCCCCTCCGGCCCTGGGACCAGCGGTGTCCATGGTTCCTCTGCCCCTCAGTCTGCTCCCCTCCGGCCCCTGGACCAGCGGTGTCCATGGTTCCTCTGCCCCTCAGTCTGCTCCCCTCCGGCCCCTGGACCAGCGGTGTCCATGGTTCCTCTGCCCCTCAGTCTGCTCCCCTCCGGCCCTGGGACCAGCGGTGGTCATGGTTCCTCTGCCCCTGAGTCTGCTCCCCTCCAGCCCCGGGACCAGCAGTGTCCATGGTTCCTCTGCCCATCAGTCTGCTCCCCTCCGGCCCCGGGACCAGCAGTGTCCATGGTTCCTCTGCCCATCAGTCTGCTCCCCTCCGGCCCCTGGACCAGCGGTGTCCATGGTTCCTCTGCCCATCAGTCTGCTCCCCTCCGGCCCCTGGACCAGCGGTGTCCATGGTTCCTCTGCCCCTCAGTCTGCTCCCCTCCGGCCCTGGGACCAGCGGTGTCCATGGTTCCTCTGCCCCTCAGTCTGCTCCCCTCCGGCCCCTGGACCAGCGGTGTCCATGGTTCCTCTGCCCATCAGTCTGCTCCCCTCCGGCCCCTGGACCAGCGGTGTCCATGGTTCCTCTGCCCCTCAGTCTGCTCCCCTCCGGCCCTGGGACCAGCGGTGTCCATGGTTCCTCTGCCCCTCAGTCTGCTCCCCTCCGGCCCCTGGACCAGCGGTGTCCATGGTTCCTCTGCCCCTCAGTCTGCTCCCCTCCGGCCCCTGGACCAGCGGTGTCCATGGTTCCTCTGCCCCTCAGTCTGCTCCCCTCCGGCCCTGGGACCAGCGGTGGTCATGGTTCCTCTGCCCCTGAGTCTGCTCCCCTCCAGCCCCGGGACCAGCAGTGTCCATGGTTCCTCTGCCCATCAGTCTGCTCCCCTCCGGCCCCGGGACCAGCAGTGTCCATGGTTCCTCTGCCCATCAGTCTGCTCCCCTCCGGCCCCTGGACCAGCGGTGTCCATGGTTCCTCTGCCCATCAGTCTGCTCCCCTCCGGCCCCTGGACCAGCGGTGTCCATGGTTCCTCTGCCCCTCAGTCTGCTCCCCTCCGGCCCTGGGACCAGCGGTGTCCATGGTTCCTCTGCCCCTCAGTCTGCTCCCCTCCGGCCCCTGGACCAGCGGTGTCCATGGTTCCTCTGCCCATCAGTCTGCTCCCCTCCGGCCCCTGGACCAGCGGTGTCCATGGTTCCTCTGCCCCTCAGTCTGCTCCCCTCCGGCCCTGGGACCAGCGGTGTCCATGGTTCCTCTGCCCCTCAGTCTGCTCCCCTCCGGCCCCTGGACCAGCGGTGTCCATGGTTCCTCTGCCCCTCAGTCTGCTCCCCTCCGGCCCCTGGACCAGCGGTGTCCATGGTTCCTCTGCCCCTCAGTCTGCTCCCCTCCGGCCCTGGGACCAGCGGTGGTCATGGTTCCTCTGCCCCTGAGTCTGCTCCCCTCCAGCCCCGGGACCAGCAGTGTCCATGGTTCCTCTGCCCATCAGTCTGCTCCCCTCCGGCCCCGGGACCAGCAGTGTCCATGGTTCCTCTGCCCATCAGTCTGCTCCCCTCCGGCCCCTGGACCAGCGGTGTCCATGGTTCCTCTGCCCATCAGTCTGCTCCCCTCCGGCCCCTGGACCAGCGGTGTCCATGGTTCCTCTGCCCCTCAGTCTGCTCCCCTCCGGCCCTGGGACCAGCGGTGTCCATGGTTCCTCTGCCCCTCAGTCTGCTCCCCTCCGGCCCCTGGACCAGCGGTGTCCATGGTTCCTCTGCCCCTCAGTCTGCTCCCCTCCGGCCCCTGGACCAGCGGTGTCCATGGTTCCTCTGCCCCTCAGTCTGCTCCCCTCCGGCCCTGGGACCAGCGGTGGTCATGGTTCCTCTGCCCCTGAGTCTGCTCCCCTCCGGCCCCTGGACCAGCGGTGTCCATGGTTCCTCTGCCCCTCAGTCTGCTCCCCTCCGGCCCCGGGACCAGCGGTGTCCATGGTTCCTCTGCCCATCAGTCTGCTCCCCCTCCGGCCCCTGGACCAGCGGTGTCCATGGTTCCTCTGCCCCTCAGTCTGCTCCCCTCCGGCCCCGGGACCAGCGGTGTCCATGGTGTGACAAGGACAGGTCTCTTCGGGGCCAGTTTAGCCTCAGGAGCATCAGGGCAAATCCTGGGATGAGAATCTTCACCTCGGGAATCAGAGGTTTCAGGAGAAAGAACTTCGACCTTTGAGAAGCGCAAACAAGGGAACAGATTGATAAACAAGCATCATTTCAGACTTTTGCCCATGTGATTTTTAAACTTTTTCCTCATAAGTGGTCAACTGATATGTTTTGAATTATTAGACTATGAATTAAATAAACCAGGTTCTCATCCTCTAGAGCAGTGTCTCTAACCTTTTTCACCCAGAAATACTTTCCCGGGACGATAAAGGCAGAAGCTACTCCTTTGGTCCTGGGGAAAATGTGGCGATAGTTTTTGAGAGGGCCTCAAAAACCGACGACCTTTAATTGTTTTACCTGATGTATTGCCTGTATCTGTCATTTTCAATGTAATTTTATCTGTCTTTGCCAGGACTCCCTTGAAAAAGAGGTTCTTAATCTCTATGGGATGACCTGAGATGTCCTGGTTAAACAACTATATTAAAAAAATAAAATCTTACCTCTGGCCCTCCGCGGGCGGTTATCCCTCTCTAAGCTCGGGTCCTCTACCAGAGGCCTGGGAGCCTGAGGGTTCTGTGCAGTATCTTTGCTGTTCCTGCTGTTCCTTCAGACTCTCTCACTGCTGTCTCCTTTACCTTCAGACTCTCACTACTGTCTCCTTTACCCTCCAGACTCTCCAACTCCTCTCTGAGACCTTGGTATTTCTCAAGCTTTTCATGTTCCTTTTTCCTGATGGTACCATCGCTTGGCCACGTCCACCACCATGATGTCAGGTTGGTTCATTACCATTGGGTCGGTCTGTATCTGGAAGTCCCACAGGATCTCCTCATTCTCCACCACCTTTGGAGGAGTTTCCCACTTAGACCTTGGGGTTTCCAGCCCATACTCTGCACAGATGTTTCTGTACACTATGTCAGCCACTTGGTTATGGCGTTCCATGTAGGCCTTCCCTGCAGTTATGTGTTGGATCGTCTCAGGTGCCTCTTTGCACTATATATATAATATATATATATTTAGTATATGTATATTGGTGTGAACGAGCCTGATATTGGGTACATACATATTTATTACTGTGCAAAAGATAATGAATCTGAAATATTATGAATATTCTTTTTTTTTTAATTTCTAAATCCTTTGGCGAACTACAGATAGGAGACCCCTGGTCTAGAGCATGGGTGTAAAGTCAAGGCCCGGGGGCCAGATCTGGTCCATGAATTATCTTGGCTCTCGGGATGATCTTGAATTAGTATTAGCACCGGCCGCACAGAGACATACAAAATATTGCTTTATTTTTCTTTGAAGGAAGTTTGATTTTGAGCCTGTTTAAAGATGATTCAACTCTAAATGACAGCATATTGGATTATTAACTTAGAGTCCACTGTGCTAGGTCTTAGTTCAACATGTTTTATGCATTATTTTAAATGTTTTAATAAACATTGAACCAGTCCAGCCTTTATTTTATATTTGAAAATGTGTTTTTATGGCCTCTGATGTATTCGACATCCCTGGTCTAGAACTCATAAGCATCTGCAGCTTTAGAAAAAATGTGCATTGTGAGACTATAATGAAGTGTTTTTCAGTATTTAAATTTATGGTAAAATACGGAATCAAGAGGAATGGATCATGAACCCTCTGAAAACTGCTTAATTGTTCAGAAATCCTGCAGGAAAAAGATGGGATTTGAGAGATATTTTAGTTTGCAGTAACACCTGTGCTTATAATTACATGCAGCGTCTGTACCAGCTGCGAAGTTTCATCACTCACTTTCCAACTTCTAAACCCCAAACATTCTTCAGATATTGAAAAACACCAGATTTCTCAAACCCATCACGGCTTCAGAGGAACTGAGCCAACATCGAAACAGAATCCAGGAAGTAAAAAAACGTCATATTTTCTGTTTTTATTTATGTTGTAGGAAAATTATCCAAAATATTCTTGAAAATATTAAATACCATTTAATTCAACTTCTGAAAACACAAGTTCTGTGGGACTGACTAAAGTTTTTAGTTTTATGAGCATTCTTCACATGATCAATAGTTTCAGGTTTGATCAGAATAAAACCGTGGTCCTCGGGCTCCGTTTCAGCACAAAGAGAAAGAACAGGATCCAGACTCTGGGAGATTATTTAATCCCAAAGATCTTAGAGAAGGAGGAGCTCACACAAACTCGACTGTACAAACAGATTTACACTGATCTGAACATGATGCGAGTCTGGGAGAGTAGAAAGTCTGTAAAGCTGTGGCCGTTTCCTCTGCACCGTTCACAACATGCTTTATGGAGAAGGAACGCACATCCAAAACTGTGGTTCAACATTAGATTGTGTTGCTATGGTTACATAATGAAATATTTGGAATGCATACAACAGAGGCAGGAACACAAACCGTTTGAGAAACACGTGAAACGACTGAAACCAAACGGCAGAAGAATAGAACTCTTATAAAACTGCTTTGACACGTCCACGGTCTCGTCCCGGTCCCGGCGGCGACCTCTGCGCGGGGCGGGGGTTGTGCGGAGTCGGTACAACTTGATTCTGTAAAACCCTTTGATACTAAAATCAAATGAAGGAAAATAAAATGCTCTTTATAACTCTCAGGTCCATGTTTGTTTTTATGATTCATTCTTCTTCACTTTCATTCCCACGCTCCATTTCATCTCCGTTTGTTTTGGACGCTCTTCTGCTGTCTGGGTTCTCCTCTGCCTCTTCATCCTCCATCTCCTCCTCATCCTCATCCCAGTGCTGAGAACAACAACAGGCTCAGTTACTCTACAACAACTACAACAACAAAGTGAAAGATTTTTCCACTGACGTCTGATTCTGCATCAGGAAGAGCTTCGTCGTCTGTCGCCTCCTCGTCGGAGGATTCTGTCAAAGGACAAATACAAAAAAATGAGCCTAAGATTCAGATTCATTTATTTGCCATTTGCAGTAAAACCACATTGGAATACATTTGCAAAAGTCCACAGTGTGCACCAGACAAGTACAGACATACAGAATGAAACCCATTTGTGTCACAAACAAAGTAATCCATGATCGTTCTGAGAGTCACTAAATCCCTGTGGAGACTTAACATCTTTAAAAAACTGTATTTAAAGCTTTCGATCCTGCACTGTACTTTTCTAACCCTGAGCTTGTGAGACTGAGGCTGGTGGATCACATTAAGTCATCCCTGTTAGCAGTGTGACCGTGCTCTGAGGCCCCCGGTCCCTCGTTGGCCCCTTAAAGGCCCGTAATAAAGCCCGAGCACAGAAGCATTCAGAGGGGAACGGAACAACCTCCAGCTCATCAGGACTTTGGAAAGACGCTCCCCTGCTCTGGGACCGGTGACAGAGTTATTGGAACTTGGGCTCAGATTAATTATTTCATGAAAGCCAATTTCCTGTGTTCAATAAAGGTTTGTTCTATAGACGAGTAATTAGAGAAATTAAAATTAACAGAACAGAGCTCGTTACGCAGCTCAAAGGGGGAGGTTTAGAAACATTGCTGGTCAAGTTGCCAGGCAACAGCAGTCACTTCTGCACGAGACGAGCAGCGATGCCTTCAAATCTCCAACACTTGTGAACATTTTTCCCCAAACTCCTGGAGATAAATTGAGATAAAAAATCAGTCAGTCAAAATAATGATTTAACCCAGGGGTCTCCCACCTGTAGCTCGCCAAAGGATTTAGAAAAGAAAACATTAAATAATATACTTAATATTTCAGATTGTGTTATTCTCATAATGTATTATTGTAAATTCACTTTTTGCACTTGTAACATATAAGATAAAAAAAAATCACTGTTCCCAATATCAGGCTTGTTCACACCAATATATCATCATATTTTTTCCCCAGGGCCACTTAAAGGAGTAGCTCTCTGCCTTTATCGATTCGGGAAAGTAGCTCTCTGGGTGAAAAAGATTGGGAGACGCCTGATTTAAACAATAGCTCGTCACTCCAGTCCCACAACAGGAACAGGTTCAATAAACTCCAGTCAGTATTCGCTAAAGCATAGAGCCAAGAGGCAGGGTTCAGCAGGAGACTTTAGGTACTTACCCTCTTCATAAACTAGTTTAGCCGTGTGGTCTACGTCTGTGGCGGGAGAGCTGTTGGGGTTTGCTGCCATCTAGTGACGGAAAAGAAGAATAAAATCAAGACAAATCATGAAGTAGGAGCTATTAATGACTGCCAGCCGTTTTTTTGATGATTCCACTGATTCTCAAGACCCACAGAATATTATGTGCCAAGACTATGTGGAATATGAAACCAGATTCTGAAAGACTGAATCGTCTACTTTCATCAGCAAAAGTAAGTTTGTTTCTAGCTCTTTTTGTTGTCCTGTAATCCGCAGTCGAACACAGGCTCTCACACAAATACGTCTATAGCAGTCACTGAGTTCTAAACAAAGCACCTGCGTGGTCAGGAGGTACAGCTTCCCGTGTAGTCTGGCTAGTTTGTGGAACAACTTGACTCTGTTCTCGATCATGTGATAAAGCACTCCGAGCTGCGTCACCAGGTCGGGCAGCTGTGGAGCAGACGGACGGCGTTATGTCAATCAGAGAGAACAGTTCTGCTACGAGACGAGCTGACAAATGACGTCATTAAAGAGGTGCGCTCCGTAAACACAGGACTCACCGATGCAAGGTATGAAGTGTGGTGCATAAGAACGGCTTTTAACCAGGGAACCATCAGCCTCGCCCTGTTCACACCAGATACAGAAGTGGATATGAAGTCTCATGTTACAGAAAATATATACAAGTGACTTTAAGTGCATGAAGTCACTACAAAAGACCAAAGTTATTCTTACGAAACTGGATGTCCCTGGAGTCGTATTGTAATCTGAAAAAGACAAGACAGTGCTTTAATAAAAACATAAAGCCACTCATCAGAAGTAGAATAGTGCTGTAGTATCTTATTTGGCAAATTATTTTTAACCATTGTGCTTTCCCCGAGTCAAAACGACCTGCAACTGTGATTAAAAGTAGAAAAAATACTCTTAATTAAAGCGTCCTGTGGTGGGTCAATTTGACCCGAGGGAAACACAACGGTTAAAAAAACATTGAAGATTCGCAGAGATGAGAAGGGTACATTTTTTTAAAAACTTTGAAAGAAATGGTGACTTCTGATGATTCTAATTCACAGTGGCATCTTATTGGACGGCTCTGTGAAGTCTCTAAAGGACCCCGCGGCGCACATAGCTGCCCTCGTGTCCGCCTGTCTAGTGACATACTTGGAATAGGGGTGAGCGATATGGACAAAAACAACGATACTGTCACGATATCTTTAAAATCAATCATCTTTAAAATCAATCATTTTTAAACAACATGATCTGTAATGTTTTTCTTACCAGGGCTTCTTTAGATAGAGACAGTGTAGATCTAAATAGAAGCTTTTTATTTGTTAAGTGCTTCACACATCTTTGCAAAACATGCACATAACATGCACTAACATTAAAAATCTAATTCAAGAAACACAGAAAAAACGGCTAAATGGCTTTTTAGGCTCACGTTAGACCAAATGGGCATCTGTCCTTCTCTAACTAATATGTTTGTAAAAAGAAAAAGGACGATAATACAAAAAAGCGTATCTTCAAATTGACTTTCACAATATTATGGTCTACGATACATTTTGCCCACCCCTAACTCTGAATAATGAACTTGATTCCGGCCTCTAGACAAAATTCTCAGCCTCAAAATAACTGCCCAAATCCAGGGATAACAATATTTATATAATATTTAGATCTTACCTCTTGAACCAGAGGCAACACTGTCGACAGCGGTATCCGAGCAACGGTTTTTTTAATGGCCATATCTTTACGTGTCTGGAAAACGTTCTGCAAAACATAACAAAATACAGGAATTACAAAGTCTCAAGTGTTAAATGCAGCAGAAAAAGTAGGACACAGGTCTCTTAAAGTCCAGAAATCAGTTCATTAAAAAAAAAAAAAAAACAAAAGTACTATGAAGAGCAATGCTAAAAATGTCACATATAGATACAATTTTTTTTCTTTATTATATTTATATTTTTAACCTCACGCTGCACATTTAGGACTCCACTCTCCGACAAAACGGTCTCAACGAGGGACAGATTTTAACCACTGCCCTCAAATGATTTGACTCTTTCATTTCTAAGTCTGAAAATGTTTACCCTAAAATATGTTTTAAAATGTGCCTTAACCTAAATACATGTTAGAGATTTGAACGAATTAAAATGGTTCCAATCCCTTTTCAGTGTGTTCAGCAACCATTGGATTTACTGTTCCAAAACAAGATGATGATTGTCATAATTACGACAAATTAAAACAGTTCTGCGCTGATGAGTTTTACAGATGGAACTATTGTCAGACAAACAGGGCTTTAGAGAAATACACAGGGGGAGAGAAAGAGAGAGAGCAGGCGAGAAAGGGAAGACAGAGGAAAAGAGGGGGAGGAGAAAGAAAGAGTGAAGGATTGAGCAAGAGAGGAAAAGAGGGGGAGAGATAAATGGGGAGAGAAAGAGGAGGAGAGAAAGAGTGAAGGATAGAGCAAGAGGAAAAGAGAAAGGAGGGAAGAGAAAGAAATAGGGGAGAGAGGCAAGAATAGAGCAAGAAATAAAATACGTATGTTCTAAACCAGGCATGTCAAAGTCAAATACATCAGAGGGCCAAAAAAAAAAGTTTGCTACGCGCGAGGGCCGGACTGGTTCAATGTTTCTCAACATCCAGAGGCAGTGCCGGTGACACCTGTTGGCTCGATAAAATATGCTCCAAAGCCGATCCTCATACTGTACATATTAGATGTAAAAGACATCTGAGAACATGAAAATAGTAAAAAAAAAGGGGCGTTTTTTGATTAAATCTGCAGAATGGATTATACTTTGGAAAATACAAGTGGATGTTCTTCTTCAATGAACAGTTACGGAGAGAAAGAGACTAAGCAAGGATGGGGAAAGTCTAATTTGTTGGAGCAGCAGAAGACGAAAGGTAAAAAACAAATACAGACGTGATTTATTTTGTGCCCATATTATGCGTTGTATCTTTTTAATGCAAAGTCTGATATTGTTTACACTTATATATAAATATAGCTGAGAAAATAAGATTCAAAATGATATATAGCTTGTGGCTTATGAAGTTCAAAATACATCTGCTATTGCCAGCAGATGTTTTTTTCCCCTCGTTTGCTCCCGCCGGCGGGGGCTAGCGAGCTTAAGGGGTCAATACATTGCCTCAATGGCAGGCAATGTCCCGGGGGCCTTGACTTTGACACATGTGGGATAGAGCAAGGTAGAGAGAGAAAGGAAAAGACAGAGGGGGAGGAAGAGAGAAAGGGGGGAGATTAGAGAAGGCGAGAGAAAGAAAAGGACGAGAGGGGGGACAAGAGAGAAATAACGAGAAAAGGAGACACACAGACCTCAGCCGAGACCACGCCCAAAAAGACTCACGTTGAGGATGTTGGCGTCGTGGCTCTCCAGGCCTTGGACCAGCAACACCGCCAAGTTATCGGTCTGTAAAGAGGCGGCCATCTTGGAAACACCAGTCTCAGAGGAAGCTTTATCCAGGTCGATCTCCCCAAGTCGCTCTGCTATGGACATCTGTGGGAAGAACGGCGAGACGGTCCATCAACATCTAGAAAATCCAAACCGGTCCAGAAAGGTCCGCTGTGGCTGCAGGTTTTCCATCAGACCCAACAGGAGCAGAGCAGACTCTGCCCATTTTCTCAAATCTTCAGGTTAAGACTTAACTCACTTGGGTTAGGAGAGAGACCAGAGAGAGGGACCAGAGAGAGACCAGAGAGAGACCAGAGAGAGGGACCAGAAAGAGACCAGAGAGAGGGACCAGAAAGAGACCAGAGAGAGGGACCAGAGATAGACCAGAGAGAAGGACCAGAGAGAGACCAGAGAGAGACTAGAGAGAGAGACCAGAGAGAGACCAGAGGGACCAGAGACCAGAGAGAGGGACCAGAGACCAGAGACAAGACAAGAGAAAGGGACCAGAGATAGAGAGAGAGAGAGAGACGAGAGAGACCAGAGAGAGGGGCCAGAGAGAGACCAGAGAGAGAGGAACCAGAGAGAGGAACCAGAGAGAGGAACCAGAGAGAGGAACCAGAGAGAGGAACCAGAGAGAGGGACCAGAGAGAGGGACCAGAGAGAGGGACCAAAGAGACCAGAGAGAGAGAGACTAGAGAGAGAGAGAGACCAGAGAGGAACCAGAGAGAGGAACCAGAGAGAGGGACCAGAGAGAGGGACCAGAGAGAGGGACCAAAGAGACCAGAGAGCGAGACCAGAGGCCGTAGTGCTCTTAGAGAAGGTCTTGAAGGGTTTTGTTCTCACCACATGACGCTGTTTTGGTTCAAGTTATGAAGGAAATGGAGTCTGCTCTGCTCCTGTTGGGTCTGATAGAAAACCTGCAGCCACAGCAGACCTTTCTGGACCAGTTTGGACTCCTCTGTGCCAACCTATGACTGCAGTGAATGAACTCTGAACACCACATACCTCTTTGATGTCCGTTCCCTTTTTCCTCTTTTCTGAGACCTGAGAAGAGGCTTTGGGTGCGTGGTGTCCGGGAAGACCAGGAACCAACACTTTGCTCTTTGCATTGACCACAGGAGTTTTCACCTTTGGAAATATGAACGTCAATATGTCGTCGTGTGAAACTGACAGATGGTATAGAATGACTTTCTATAGTTACCTTGGACACATTGGTCTCCATCGATAAGGAGAGGCTGCTGTGGATGTCTCTGGGTAAACAGATCTGTCGCTCTGTGGTGTCCAGCTCCTTTAAATAAACAATATGATTAGATTTTCAAATATTAGATTATCTTTATACTTCAAAACCCAATACATTATCACAGTACATCATCTCAGTACTAGGGCTGGGCGATAAAACGATAACGATATATATCGCGATAGACATGTGTTCGATATCAATAGAGAATGGGGTCGATAGAATGTTCGATAGTTTAACTTAACTCCGTCAGGAAAAACAGGAAGAAAACACCGGAAGTAAAGCCGACTCATAAGCGCATGGCATTGTGGGGGATGTAGGCAGAGGCTTCTCGACCAATAACAGCCGAGCAGGAACCGCAAAACTTTCTGGGAAATGTAAAAACAACAACAACCGCAACATGCGTAGCGTCCATGGATCTATAGCTCGTGTTTCAATGCCGTTTCAATGGTTGTGCACGTACGTGCGCGGAATAACATGTGCGGCGGCAGAGGCAGTGGACAGACACGACGTATTCGGCGAAAGCAAGAGATTAACTTTTTCCTCGGGAAGCATGTGCGGCACAGAGAGCCGCACGGAGCGGTCACGGGGACACAAGACCCTCAAACAGCTAAACCAGGAGCTAAACCAGGAATAAACCAGGACTAACAACCATGGACACAGTGTGAACATATTCCTCCAGCCTCATCGCCCCGTGACTGTAAACAAGGCTGCTAAGGTTGGTTAGCCCACACCACAAATATATTTATTTAGGTAAAAAAAAAAAACTCAATATATATCGTTATCGACCGATATGAATGACTTATATCGTGATATAGTTTTCAGCCATATCGCCCAGCCCTACTCAGTACTTTGGCATGTTACTTTTGAATGGGCTGGAAATGGAAACTAGTCCCAAAAAAAGTCATTTTTCTTACATTTTTCTGCCTGAGATGTTGCTGCAGTTCAGTGTTGATGGTTTTACACTGGTCCAGAGCAGAGAGGATTCATGGTTTTACACTGGTCCAGACCAGAGCAGAGAGGATTCATGGTTTTACACTGGTCCAGACCAGAGCAGAGAGGATTCATGGTTTTACACTGGTCCAGACCAGCGCAGAGAAGATTCATGGTTTTACACTGGTCCAGACCAGAGCAGAGAGGATTCATGGTCCCAAACAAGCAGCTGCTTCACTTCTGCTATTGTTAGATACTTTTTAAATGATCTATAAAAAAGTATAACTTCTTTGTTTGGATGGATGTGTTTTTGCTGCTACTGGACACCTGCCTTTCTCCAACAGGGATCAATAAAGTATTGCTAACGGAGTTAGCATCATGCTAGCGGCTTTTTACTTCCACCACTTCCAGCGGTGGTCTTTAAAAATAAAAAGTGTATTTCTCTTTGAAAATCATTATCATTGTATTAGATGAAAATGATCTCAGAACGACAATACTATCGCTTCTGAGCGATAGTATTGTCGTTCATCATTTCTGAGACAATTGATCGTCCAGAAAAATTAGTAATCGTGACAGGCCTACCTAAAAGAGATCCATTATTCGTCCCACAGTGGGGAAATTTCAATGTTGCAGCGCACATACAGGACAGTAGTAAGAGCACATGGAGCACAAACAATGTACAAAATTAGTAGCTATTTTTCTTAGCTAGCTGTGAATGCTTTAGTAAGTCTTAAAAAAAGAAAAGAAAAATTATAAATATATATATATATGTCGTGCGGAGTTATATACTGTACATTAGGGGTGGGAACCTCAGGGTACCTCACGATACGCGATACAAAGCTCACAATAGCAATTACATCACGATATGACGATTACCGATATATTGGTCAGAAATACACCACATGCCAATTTATGGCATAAATGAAAGAAAAATGTAAAGTGAAAAATATAGATAATATAGATATAATAAAGATGAACTCACCACTCTCTCCATGACGGGCTGCAGGTGGTTGCCATAAGCCAGGGTCACACCTCGAGACTCCGGCCCCAGCGCAGCAGCCAGCAGAGGGATGGGTGCAGGGGTGTCCTTGGTGTCCGACAACTGCACCGTACAAGATGGCGACAGGGGCTTCTTACACGGCCTGTGGGAGAGTGCATAGGCTGCAGTTTAACACACATTCATTACACAACAACTGGCCCAAACATGACACACAGCAGCACCGGATTAGCTGAGAGTATTCCCTGATTACTGTCCCATCTGCTGGCACCTCTGATTTATCGAAAACCATTAAAAAGATTAATTTGGTCGGACCATATGGACACAGTAATAACTTTGAAAAGCCTTACCCATTTAAAAAGTGCTCAAACAGATGCAACTGCCCATCTTTACACACCACCGCCAGCCTCACCGCCTGCACAAAGGAAAAACAATCAACAATGTCAACCAAAATGTAATGAAGCTCCATGGTGCATGAACGACAATACTTCCTACTTAATGTTGACCGCATTATTATACATGTACACCTTAAATGTTTTCTGCCAAGCTTTATTGTAAACTGGTAACAGCCATTTAGCTTCTGCAAAGTATGATTCTTTTTAAATTAGAAAATTAACTATTACAGTAGGGTGTAGAGCGACTGCATGAAGCTGTATATATGTAAATGTATGTACTAGATGTAAAAAACTATACATTTTCATGACCGACCACCGAGCCTCAATAACCAGTTGAAACCAGTTTAACCGCGTAGTTTAAAATATTCCACGTTCATTGAAATAACAGCCATTTCGAGCCACGTACTCTTCATAAGTTTATCTATGCGTTCTACAGGATCAGAGCTGAGACAGCGGCGCCAAACCCCGCAACAGCTTCAAGCACTGCTTTTTTAATCTTCCCATTCTTCTGTGCATTAAAGCATTTTTAAGCAAACCGCGTCTCACAGGTCTCCGCTAAAGTTTAAAAGTGATGTGTGTGGAGCTGATCTAATGTCAAGGACCAGCAGCACAAACATCATGTGTTTGACTGAAACCGCGTATTTGCGAGGATTCTTTGGGCTGCGTGACACAGAGGAGCGCGACAGACCGGTATGTGTATGTGTATGTGTGTGTGTGTGTATATGTGTGTGTATGTGTAAATATAAGCTCCAGTGTAGTTCTGACCTGCACTAGTGTGGAACTTTGGCGGTAACAGAGGGGAGAGATGATGCGTGTGGATGTTACGTATGGAGGGGGGGGGGGAAGTGTGTGTTGGTAGTTTACTAATGCATTGGCGCACACAGCTAGATACGGACCCGCTCGTCACATTGTGCAAATAGGGCTTAAAATTGCCTTATTTAGAGACCTCCCCTCTCCCCTTTTTCTTATTTTTAACCGACAGCTTTGACCGGTTAACGCTGTGACGGTCAACCAGCGGTTAAACAGTCACCGATTTAAATCCCTAATATGTACATATAAGGCTCACTCCAGCATAAACTGCACCATGGGTCAATCTAACTTCAAGTAACAATAAAATAAATGAACCATAATTGTTAGTACCTGAACATGTTTTATTACGGTTCAAACGGTATTGAACTCTGGGGACACAACTGTTACATTTAGGACGTGTGAAGTTGGAGGCTTTGTGAATGGAAGAATAAACAGGACATAGAACACTAATGGTTAATGTTTGTGGATAAAACTAGAATCAATAATTATAGATTTCACATTATGCAAAAAAACACAATAATTGCAGACAAACCGGGCGTTTTGGATGTAATAATCGTGTCCACTTTTGTTACGTCCAGAACAGCTTTCTTTGAGCTTTGTTAATAGTACGTGCGTGAACAAAGTCAGTGTATTTAATGCCCCCTTCACTGGACAAACAAGCTGGAGACAAACTACAGTGAGTGCTGTGAACATTCAACTGCAGCGGCCATGGACATTTCTAGAACTTTTTTGTGTCATTGACCAAAATGTAACACATTGGTAGAGTTTAGTGTGGAGTGAGCCAAATATATATAAATAACAAAAAGTAAAAACATTGGCCTAGTTGCTTTGTTATGCCTAGCGTACATCGGACTGGCAACTGATTATATCAGTCGCCTTTGAGTTGCTGCGGGCGGCACGGTGGCTGAGTGGATAGCACTCTCGCCTCTCAGCAAGAAGGTCTTGGGTTCGAATTAGTGATGTGCGATTCGTGAACGAATCGTTCAAAACTCGAGATTCACTTTACTGACTCGGGAGTCGTGATTCCCCGCCTCCATTAACTCGCTCACTAACTCGTCCGCCCACCACTTTCTAAACTGCGACCCCCAGACTGCGTTTTCTACTAGCCACAATGAATGACACTCTAATATTACGTGTGTGACTGTGTGTGTGTGTACTGTAGCTCGTTTGAGCACAGAAACCAAAAGCTTATTGTTTACAACCATCTACTTCACCGTAACGTCCTCCTTCCTGCCTGCCCGCGCCTGCTAGTACGAGCCGTACGAGCAGTGAACGACTCACTGTGGTTCTGGATCAGCCCCTTCCCGCTCCCCTTCGAGTCGTTCAGCTCTGAACGAATCGTTCATCTGATCTGACTCACTCACTCAGCATCAAGCGAGTCGAAACAACAGGACAGGACACCGACTCGTCTCGTAACTCTCGTTCTCTAACTGGGTTGAAAAAAGTAGTTTCTTTTGCCCCATCTGACAAAAAATAATAACCCTCTACATCACATGTGTCAAAGTCAAGGCCCGCGGGCCAAATCCGGCCCGCGAATGAATTTTACATGGCCCGTTTCCTGCCATTGACACACTATTACGTCAATTGCGTTTTCCGCTATTTTCATGTTCCCAGATGTCTATTATATCTAATATGTATGGGGATAAGCTTGAGAGCATATTGAATCGAGCCAGCAGGTGGCAGCAGCACTCTCTGAATGGTTTGAAAACAGCTAGATGCACTTGTTGTGCCTCATTTTTCTCAGCTTTTTGGTGATTTCAGTAAAACTTCTCTCTACTCAACTGGGGATTACAAGCTAGAAACAAAATTGTTTTTGCTGATGAAAGTAGACAGTCTATTATTTCAGAATCTGGTTTCAGATTTCAGATAGTCATAGTACACAATATTCTGTGGGTTTGAAAAATCTATAAAAATCATCAGTAACTGCTGGAAATATGGGAGTACCTGTTCTGAAATAGGCTGGCAAGCAATGAGTTAATAAACATTGAACCAGTCCGGCCCTCGGCTCGCAGCAAATTAGTTTTTTTGGCCCTCTGATGTATTTGACTTTGACATGCCTGCTCTACATGTATTATGTGAGGTAGATTGAAAAATATAATTGGCTATTTATTAAGTTATTTGTTCAGCTGTGTTTCTCTCGTCGGACAACAGGAGTTCCGCCTCGAACATTATTGGCGTTACAATGATTGTCATCAATAAAAAAATGAATGTGTGAAAAATATCAAAGTTGTTTGTATTTATTATTTATATAATATAATTGTTATGACCTTTTTTTTTTTTTACCAGGAATGTAGGTTTTAACACGGAATACATTTATGTAACACCACATTTTTGGCGGAAAGTTTGAAATATTTTTATAGAAAATGGATAGTAGCCGCAGAAGAAGCGATATTTGGATGCACTTTGAAATAACAGGCCCATCACGAGCAAAATGTCAACTCTGCAAGGTTGTTTTATCATTTCAAGGAGGGACCACATCAAATATGAGACGGCATTTAGCCAGCATTGTTATTGTATTTCTTGTATTGTGACAGCCCCTCGCTTGGAATGTTGTTGCTGCTTTGTTCACAATTTTACTGTTGAATTGTTAAATTTAAAGAGTTCATATTTTGTCAAATTAGTTTACATATTTGTTATTGTTACCATTTATCAAATTTTAATAAATGTTTTGATTGTAAATTGCCATTTTAGTATTATTTTGTGTTCATGTATGTTTTTTTCTGAACAACTGAATCACTGAATCAAATGACTCAAAACACCCGATTCACTTTGGTGAGTGATTCACTTTAACTCGAGTCAGTAAAATGAATCGAACTTTACATCACTAGTTCGAATCCCGGTCGGACCAGGGCCTTTCTGAGTGGGGTTTGCATTTTCTCCCCGTGTCTGCGTAGGT
The DNA here is from genome assembly GCA_964034765.1 of Knipowitschia caucasica. Taxonomy (NCBI): domain Eukaryota; kingdom Metazoa; phylum Chordata; class Actinopteri; order Gobiiformes; family Gobiidae; genus Knipowitschia; species Knipowitschia caucasica. The sequence goes on along the minus strand of OZ035834.1, from coordinate 3,731,884 downwards.
TTCCTCCGGGTACTCCGGTTTCCCCTACCACTAAAAATATGTCCAATAGTTCTAGTATGCGCTTCCTGTACTGGCGACCCCGCTCCCATCTCTGTGTGGAGTGAGAGACAAATGCCCAAAAATTAACAATTGTAAACCGCTTTGAGACTCAGGCTATATCCACACGAAGACAAAACGCTTATAATTTCAGAAACTTTTTCTGTAAACACGGAGTTAGCTCAGTAAATGTGTGCGTCCATAGGAATGTAGTCAATACGCCTGAAAACGCTGTGAAACTATGCCAGACCTGTTGGTGGCGCTGTGACGCAATGACGGGATCAAGCCCAAACTTCCGTGACGGGAACTGGGCATGCGCAGAATTTTGTAAACAGACAACATGCCGAGTGGGCGAGCTGGTACTACATTAGAATGGACGGACGATGAGGTTGAACTGTTGCTTCGGGTCACACTGGATTACAAAACCAACAAGCTACATTGTTGTTTTCATTATTTTCTGAGTGCGGCGCATGCGTGCTTTAACAAGAGGCGGGGCGATGACGCGTCTCAGATACATTGCGGAGAGGCAGTAACCACGGAGCGGCATATACGGAGTTTTGAAATCTTTCCACTCTGGGACCTAGTATCAAAAATGTTCGTTTACACCCCCCCAAAACGCCGGCCTCGTATGGACGATACACTGGATTGATAAAGTATTTTTGCGTTTAGGCCTGAGCTTGACTTTGTGTGGACAGGGCCTCAGATCTGCAGTGAAAAGGCGGTATATAAATAAAGATTACTACTACTACTACTACTGCCCCGCACACATGGACAATGTGGCGTAAACGGGCAACTCCTGTATCAGGCCAGTCTGGGGAATAACAGCAACTGGCCTCAACTACAGTGTGTTTTCTGACATCAACTGTAGAGGGCGCAATACACGCAATGTTGGATCTATTAGGAGCGCGCACATCGGGTGATATCTCCGGATCTGAGGACAACTTTTCCAAAAAGTAGAACACGGGCAACTGACTGAATCCGGAGATCGACAGTTTATCTCCAGTTGTAAGAGCGCGCACATCGACCGATTTCAACGAATCATCTCCATCATCTCCTCTCAGTCGCCAAGAGCCGCCTTGAAACGAGTCGTCTCCAGTTACTCGGTCGATGTGCGCTAGGCCTTAAACATCGGTATTGGCCCAACATTTCCCAATTGGTGCATCCCTGGCCGTCACACACATACAGACCCTCAGAAATCTTACAAGTACATGAAAAACTGATAAATACCGACCTCTTCCTTGCTATTGGATGGGATAAGGCTGACATGTTGTGGTTCATCAGTCAGAGTGAATGACACAACTGAATTTTTGTCCTTTCCATCATCCCTCACTTGCCTAATGGAAACAAAAACGCACAACAATTAGCAACACACACACACTAATAAACCGTTCCCGAGACTGGACTGAGACATACCACACACTGAGTAATCGATCATGTGCTGCACCAGACAGAAAATAGAGGCCGTTCCCATCAGGGGGCCGAGTCGTGGCGAAGCACAGAGTCGTCACAGCTGTGGAGTGTCCTGTGAATTTCTGAGCAAAAATTAAAAAAAATATCGTTAGCTTTCAATGTGTGAGTGTTGTTATGGGAGGAGTATTTAGCAACATACCCTGTAGATCTCCTTGGTTTCCAGGTCCCACATTTTGATGACATATCCAGCAGAAAGCAGAAGTTTACCGTTCGGACTCACACACAAACTGGTGATGGCTGCACGATCTGCCTTCCACGCACTAAACAAGAGTTACATTAGAGATTAAGACAAGAATACATTTGGCCATGATTTTCTTAGCATACCATTGTACTCATTTCATTTTTTGCTAAGGTCTGGATTTGCTCCATGGACTCCGTTAACAGTTGGGAGGGGTTAACTCCTTTTGCAGATTGGAACGATTGGATGAGTTTACTGTGACGTATGTAATGAGCCCGAATGAGTGAGGAATTTAGCATGTAGCCTAGCTTTAGCCATCTCCACCACTAACGGAGCCCGTGGGGAGTAGAGCCACAACATCTTTGCAGCATAATTTACTAAACATTCCTCTTACTCCGGCGTCTGTTTCTTAATATTTGGATTGAACCAGAACAGATTATTTTACTATCACATTCTCCGACAAACTACAACCAGTAAATTCAGCACAAACTCTGACGTCACCGACACCGACCTACAACACCCGCCTCCCCCGCTCTCTGATTGGTCGGAGGGGATTCAACCGAGGAAACTGCAGCCACTAGGATCAGACCCAGACGTACATGTAGGAAATGATCATAGACCAGAGTTTACACATGGTAAGACCAGGCTACCACATAACTATCAATAAGAGATCAATATCGTCCTTATACATTTCCCATTAAAGTTCTTGGCATTTTTATCATGAAGAGGTTAGGGGGACCAGCATTAAAAAAATATTGTTGGTGATCCAAAACAGTGGTTCACAACCCCCAGTCTGCAGACAGGTACCGAGCTGTGGGACATTCAAACCAGGCTGCCAATGAAAGAATATTCTGTATTCTTTATCAGCGTCTGATCCCAGATTGAAAAAGGGCCGGATGAACACCTTGCATCTTCGTTATGTGACATGATAGCGCTGAAACGTAAACTCATGTTCTTCCACTGCACGGGCGTTCTGAAGGTGCTGCACAGAGGCTCGTAATGAAGTACAAAGAGAATGAGAATTAAGCTGAAACCACAATGACCTTGCCTCTTGCACCATAGTAGTAAGTAGTAAGTAATCTTTATTTATATACCGCCTTTTCACTGCAGATCTGAGTCTCAAAGCGGTTTACAATTGTTAATTTTTTTTGGGCATTTGTCTCTCACTCCACACAGAGATGGGAGCGGGGTCGCCAGTACAGGAGGCACATGCCAGAACTATTGGACATATTTTTAGTGGTAGGGGAAACCGGAGCACCCAGAGGAAACCTACGCAGACACTGGGAGAACATGCAAACTCCACTCAGAAAGGCCCTGGTTCGACCGGGATTCGAACCCAGGACCTTCTTGCTGAGAGGCGAGAGTGCTATCCACTCAGCCACCGTGCCGCCCATAGACTGTAAATATTAACAGACGTAGTCACACCTTTCTCCCCCTTTGAATCTACTGTACCACTTTTACTTCTGTGGCTTTGTCAAAATGGCCGCGGGGCAGGAAAATGTGAAAACAGATTTGCGAATGCATTAGGACCCACAGTCTTGTACATGAGCATACACAGCCGGGCCGGAGCTGTGGCCAAGCCGATGGAGCTAACCTGTGGAGCTAGGCTAATCCTAAACCTGACTACAGCGCCGCCTCCTGCCCCTAGTCCTGCTTCACCACCACGGTAAGAAAACATAACATTCAAACTCTCTGGTGATTAACTGAGACTGCCGATTGTTTTCTGATGGCTTCTGTGTGTTTTACATACTTCGTGCTTGTAGCTTGGATACATTTTGTTGAAAAGTGTGAATGTTTTAGTGACTTTCCCAAAAGAACGCTCAAAACCAGGTCCGAAAATCTCAAACGCCGGTGTTTGCACATTCTGCTGCATTTTAAATACGTTGCTTTGGGTGGCACTGAAAAAGGTTTTGGATTGCTGATCTAAAACAATTGACCGAGTTGGACAAGCAGATTGTTTTTTTCTGGTTTATAAATAATTGCCATGGGATTTAATTGTACAGATTATTAACTCATTGACTGCCAGGCGGTTTTTTTTTATTAATTCACTGATCCTCAAGACCCACAGAATATTATGTGCAATGACAGCGTGAAAAATGAAACCAGATTCTGAAAGACTGGATTGTCTACTTTCCTCCGCAAAAATATGTTTGTTTCTAGCTAATTTTGTTTTCCTGTAATCCCCGGTGGAAAAGAGGGAAGCTAGACAAAAATCACAAATCTCAGTACGTCAATGAGTTAATATTGTTAGAGGTTAGAATCAAAAATCAGTCAACCCACCACCATGGAATTATTAAACAGAGTACTTCATGACTAAATGTAAAACAAAATTTTCTTCACTAAATACTGATCAAATCTGACCAATGAATATCATGTTGCTTGAAAGACATTTAGGGAGATGACAGGCAATTAAAAAAAAGTTTAATTCCTACACATGTCACCTGATTTGGAAGTAAATATGTAATTCAAGCATGACTCGTTCGTTTCATATCAAATCCTTGGTGATTTAGTCAAATATGTTATTATCGTGTGGCTGGCCCAATTACTATGGGCCTGATTGTAAAAGACTGCATTGTTATTTAGTTCTTATCACTAACAAACATCCATCCAACCATTTTCTTCCCCTTAATCCATTTCTGGGTTGGGGGGTGGCAGTCAGAGCTGCACCCAGTCCACAGAGCACCAGCCTCTCACTGATCCTCCTGCAGGTGCTGAGTCCACAGGAGCTGAGATCTTTCAGTGGGGGCTTCAGGCAAAGTGGGGTTAAGTGTCTTGCCCAAGGACACAACGACAGCAGTCATCAGTGGGAGTCGTGAAGAAGGTTTTACGGTGGGCTCAAACCACTAATATAAACCTGAATAGCTATTTTAATGCAGCTTAAGCTTCAAATATTTTAATCCTTCAGAATATGAATCTTGCTTGTTAACAACATGCTAACCTCATACTATTAACCGTATTCACATTAAAACCTATGTCAATCACAACAAGTACTCAGCCTTGCTCACATTTTTAGAAGTGTAAGACAACTACTATTGACTACAAACTGAAGCGATTTGTTAAAACAAAACAGTTTTGTGATAATTGATTTGGAGGACACCTGCCTTTGTATAATGTGAATGTAATAAAGCAAAATGCGTTTTTAATTATGTTAAAAGCCATAAAAGACAAGTTTATTGCTTATATTTGTTCCAATCAAATCCCTAAATAAATTAATTGAGGTCTTCCACAGCTACTTAAAGAATTAGGAATTGCTTTGGGAGAATTAAGTCACTGACCTTCTTGTTTGGCCCGTTTGCAAATCCCATTCTGTGATTTTGGTATCATCTGAACCGCTGTATAATAAACTGTCTTCTGGATGCCATTGGACACAGTTGACTCCTGCTGTATGCCCTCCATCCTGAAATATAGGGAGGACATTTAACCCACACAATGTTCACAATTATGAATCAATTTTATCAGCAAAAAGCTTTAACAACAGTTCACACACACACATGGTTTGGAACTCACCAGAGTACAGTGCAAGGCCCCTTTGACAGTAGAGTAGATTAGGACTGTGCCTGCTGCTGTGCCCATGGCCAACAGGTCTGCCCTCTCCTCCACCTGCACAGCTTCTGATTTCCTCTTCTTCCTCTGAGGTCCCTCCTGCACAGACGTTATAGAAAGTTTGTATTTTCAAAAGTCACAAAGCGCATTACATTATAGTCATGGGCATTCTCTCTCACGCCACGCAGAGATGGTAGAGAAACAGGAGCAACCGGAGAAAACCTAGGCAGACATGGGGAAAACGTACAAACTCCGCTCAGAAATGCACTGGTCCAACCGAACCCAGAATTGCAAAATAAAAGCAATAATACAATATTTAACCAAATACATTGCGAACTTGTGCTTGGATTTGTTTTTACTTCTACCAGATGTAAAAATAGAAGACTAGAAGTGCAGCCATAACCATTCTCCGGGACCATACCAAACACGGGGGGCCTTTTGACGTGTTAGGAAAACTGTTGAGTGTAATGGAATCAAACTCAAAGATTCGTATTGGGAGGCACGGTGGCTGAGTGGATAGCACTCTCGCCTCTCAGCAAGAAGGTCCTGGGTTCGAATCCCGGTTGGACCAGGGCCTTTCTGAGTGGAGTTTGCATGTTCTCCCCGTGTCTGCGTAGGTTTCCTCCGGGTGCTCCGGTTTCCCCTACCACTAAAAATATGTACAATAGGTCTGGCATGTGCCTCCTGTACTGGCCCCTCCTGCTCCCAAAAATAACAATTGTAAACCGCTTTGAGACTCCGATGTGCAGTGAAAAGGCGGTATATAAATAATTACTTACTACTACTACTACTACTACTCATATATAAAAAAGACAGAAGTCCCTAAAACGTAGAAATGTAAATAAGTGAGCTCCACGTTGGCCTCTGAGTGACTGCCATGTGGGAGCAACATGTGCGTCTGTGCAGCTGTTCAAGCTAACACAGCAAAGAGCCAGGACTAAAGAAGTGCATTTACAATAAGTCTTTACTGTGACACGTCTTATTCACGTCAATACTGTTTAACGCGCACATTCCGAAGCAATCTGCGACTTCAGCAAATAATAAAAAGCCTAAAATTATAGAGTTTTTCTGAGGGCCGCTGGCTTCCGATGCTAAACTATAGCTTCAGCGCGTACCTTGGCAGTCCGGCATGGTCCCCACGATATACACGTACAAGTGGCACTCAAATGGGCTGAAGGCACGTATTCCTGCTGAAGTGTTTTGTTGTCTGTGTTCCAAACGCGAAGTCTGCCATCCTGGGCACATAGAGCTAAGTATTGCCGTGATTTAGGTGAGAAAACGCAGGGTAGCTGCAATGTGGAGCTGCCACCATCGGACGCCATTTCTGTAGCGCTGAGTGCGACTGCGCAGTGCGTCACGTGGCACCAACACGTGCAGCAGTTTCTCCCTCAGACCACCCCCCCCCCCTACTGGAGTATAGTGGAACTGCAGGCAGCTGACAGCACCGTACAAAACTCACAACATACCAACATGTTCAGATATTATTATTATTTACCCGTATTATTATTTTCTATAGTCTATGGTACTATTTCTTACACTCAACACAATAACAAAAAAATTGTTCATTTTTTATTGACAAACGATGCATACAAGCCTATCTCCAATATAGAACAAAAAAATACAAAGAGCCAACGTCATCAATGCACAGTGGGGCCGAAAGACATTCGTATCCTATCGTTATGAAGTCATTTCTTAGACTTTCTTAGACTTGCAAAGATTTAAAGAGTCCTTGGAACTACATAGTTTAAAATGTACATTTGTGTATGAAAGAAAATGCAAATATAATGAAATGATGGACTGTGAATTGATTTTTCTTGTGTTCCAATATAGTTCCGTGTTGTGTGAGGCCCGTGAACAATAAATATCCCAAAATATCCGAAAAAATACTACTTGAATAGAAAACAAGTAAAAAACAAATGTTCGTGAATATCAATATTAATTAGTAAAAAATACACAATAACTTCCCCTTGACATGGATAAACATTGTTTAAAGTTTGAACAGTGGAACTGGAAATTTAAAATATTATATAATATTTTGACTGGTAAATAGTAACCGAAAAATTTCGCCACCTGCTGAAATAATTTAACCACTGCATGTGTCGCTTTGTGATGACGTATGGTACATGTGTTCTATGGTTTACGGAGAGGGCATTGTGACTGTAGATGGATCTTATAAAACATCTATGACATGGATGCACAGTATAGGAGAGAAGAAGAGATTACGGTAATGAAAGTATAAAATAAATAGTACGTAGCTTTATGATTAGACTAATGGCTAAAATGCCACGCAGATTACTGTCCATACACAGATTCTTAAAGATGTGTGTATCATGTCATCACAGCAACATCAATACGTTTTTAAAAGTTCATCATAATTTAGAAAAGAGAAGGTTTTTCTCAACGGGCACCATGTTGTGTGTGGACATTGATGACCCAAATTCTCCAATCTCTAACAAGTTGATTTCTAGAAAAACCTTGCTTGGAAAAAAGAGACCACTATCCCCTTTGGAAAGAATTAGCAGCCTCCTGAACACAGACAGTTTGACCCCAGAGGTGGAAGAACTCAGACAACAAGATAAAAAACAGCATGAATTTGACGACCACAGGATGATGGATTATACAGCAACAGACTTCGTACAAGAAAAACATAATCATACTGACATTTGTGAAGACAATGAAATGGACAATGCCACATCATCTGATCACCTATCCCCAGAGAGAACTGAAGAAAGTGAACCTTTACATCATCCATGTCTTAAAGGGGAAACTCGGCTAAAGTTTGGGGAGTTCCTTGTTGCTGAGTATCGTAAAAAAGGCCAGGTAGAGTTCAAGAAAATGTTCATGCTCCATCTCGGGATGCGGCTCCAGAGCAGCTGGGGTGTGATCCCACATGAGGAGATCGCTGGGATGTCCGCAGGGAGCTTCCTGAACACCAACCGGGGCGTCTCAATCCTTATACGACGCGCTAGTCTAGAAGATTATGTGTTGTTTATGAGAAGAGGGCCTGCCATTTCCTACCCTAAGGTGGGTTTGGGGTTTGTTTCCTTTTCTAATATGGTTCTATGCCCTTTCTCCTGTTTATTTCTGTCTATATCTTTGTGGCGTTGTATCAGGACGCAGCTGCTATGCTCATGATGATGGATGTCTCAGAGGGAGACTGTGTTCTGGAAGCTGGGTCTGGATCAGGAGCCATGTCACTGTTTCTGTCTCGTGCAGGTGAAGTTTTGAATCACTAGGCAAGGCAAGGCAAGTTTATTTGTATAGCACAATTCATACACAAGGCAACTCAAAGTGCTGAACAAGAAAGCATTAAAATCATAAATAATCACAGAACATTAAAACGAAAGATAAAAATATAAAATCCCTCAGTTGTAGCACAGCTAAACAGAACTGTCTTTAACCTGGTTTTAAACATTGTCAGAGAGGAGGCCTGTCTCACATCTTCAGGAAGATTGTTCCAGATTTTAGCAGCATGAATCTGAAAAGCAGCCTCCCCATGTTTAGTTCTGACTCTGGGCACTAACAGGAGGCCAGTCCCTGTGCTCCTCAGAGTCCCAGCAGGAGGCCAGTCCCTGTGCTCCTCAGAGTCCCAGCAGGAGGCCAGTCCCTGTGCTCCTCAGAGTCCCAGCAGGAGGCCAGTCCCTGTGCTCCTCAGAGTCCCAGCAGGAGTCCAGTCCCTGTGCTCCTCAGAGTCCCAGCAGGAGTCCAGTCCCTGTGCTCCTCAGAGTCCCAGCAGGAGTCCAGTCCCTGTGCTCCTCAGAGTCCCAGCAGGAGTCCAGTCCCTGTGCTCCTCAGAGTCCCAGCAGGAGGCCAGTCCCTGTGCTCCTCAGAGTCCCAGCAGGAGGCCAGTCCCTGTGCTCCTCAGAGTCCCAGCAGGAGGCCAGTCCCTGTGCTCCTCAGAGTCCGGGCTGGTTCATATGGGACTAACATGTCACTAATATATTTTGGTGCGAGGCCATGGAGAGACTAAAAAGCACATAACAAAGAACAGTTTCTCACCCGTCGTCTGTTCTTCAGTTGGCAGGTTTTCGGACGTTTTTCGTTTCTCTGGATTAAGAACAAATCGTCGTACGGGTGTACGGGTGATGTTGTAGCTCAGTTTTGAATAATCCCTGTACGACTGAGAATGTACAGAAAACTACATCGTTCATACATTTATTTATTTGTGAACAACTGAGAAAAATACATTTAAGCTCCAACTATAATTCAGATTCAGATTCAGTTTATTTGCCATTTGCAGTAAAAACACCACATTGGAATACATTAGCAGAAGTCTCCAGTGTGCACAGACAAATACAGACAATAAAAGACAGAAATAAAACAAATAAAACAGTAAACAAATGTCACTGAGAAATCGATCGACTAAAACAGTTTCAAAACAAGTGCAAATCATTAAAGTGCTCTGTTCACACTGATAACAGCCTGTGGATAAAAACTGTTAGCGTAACAAGATGTCCTGCATCTCAGAGAGCGATATCTTCTGCCAGAGGGAAGAAGCTGGAACATGGCTTTCCCAGGGTGGCCAGAAGAGTCATTAACAATCCTAAGAGCTTTGTTTAAAAGTCTGGATTTATAAAGAACCTCCAGAACAGGAAGCTCACAGCTAATGTTCCTCTCATTCTTCTTTAATCTATTTTGGTATAAATCACGATCATAAATCATGATAAACTCCTCCGGGACGACTAATATTGTGATTTAGGGCAATACAAAAACAAATTAGTGTGTCATTCCACACTAGGGGGACTATTTCATGTAGGGAGACTGATAATAAGCTTTGTGCCAATTGCAGAATACAATTAAAATCAGTTAAATGACCTCTGGGATGAGCCATAGGCCTGTTAGTTTGTGCAGTAACTCTTGTAACTTATAAAGGAAATACTTTTAAAGGAATTTCTTGCTGCTCTTTTGCACTCTCTCTCTAAAACTGTCAGCGCTGCAACTGTCAACAGCACAGCAGACATTCTCCTCTCATTCTATTCATATAAAATCAAAATAATGAACATTTCTAGATCATCTTCTCAGCTGTTCGGGACCTCAGGGATCTTTACCTGTCGGCCTTGCATTCATTTCTGTCTTGAGAATAGAAGCATAGGGTGGCAGTAGCTCAGTTGGTAGAGCGTTGGCCTTTGAGCCAGAAGGTCGTGGGTTCAAGCCCCGCTCAGGACTTTCACCATCGACTCCCACTGACTACTGTCGTTGTGTCCTTGGGCAAGACACTTAACCTCTGGGAACACCAGCCACAGTGGGGCGGCTGCGGCTGTTGTTGTGTCCTTAGGCAAGACATTTAACCCCCATTGCCTAGAATGAGTCTGGTGTGTGTGTGAATGGTTGGTGGTGGTGGGAGGGGCCGATGGCACAGACTGGTTGCCTCGCTTCTGTCAGTGTGCCCCAGGGCAGCTGTGGCTACATTAGTGGTTTATCACCACCGTGTATGGAGTGAATGAATAATGACACATGTGAAGCGTCTTTGAGTGTCCAAAAAAGCGCTATATAAAACCGATGCATTATTATTATTATTATTAGATCATGCCTCAAATAATAAAACAAATCTCTCTCTGTCTCTCTCCATGGCGGTTTCTGTTTTGTATTTTCCAGTTGGAGCAAGCGGCAGAGTAGTGAGTGTGGAGGTGAGGGAGGACCACCTGAGAAGAGCGGTTCTGAACTACAGCCGGTGGAGGACTTCATGGGAGCTGCGGCGAGAGCAGCCGTGGCCGGATAATGTGGAGTTTGTGCAAGCAGACCTCTGTAACAGCCCAGTCCTGGAGGGGCGAGGATTTCATGCGGTTTGTAAAATGTGTTCAGATCTCACGACTCGAGAGAAAACAAAATGAGAAAATCGTCATGTCGGCGATTTTCATGTTAGTACCAATGGGATTTAGAAAAAAAAAACAGTTTTATACAATAGTTATGGAATGATGATGCGTGTTTTGGCCTGTGTTTTGGACTCAATAGCGACCTCTGCTGTTGATGTTAAATCATAGCAGGTAAACAATATGATTGAAATTCATGCTGCAAACCAAATGAGTTAGCTTGTAAAATATTAGTCTCGAATAATATTCAGAGTAAAATGTCTTAAGTTATGTATGGGATTTTGTGTTCAATCATATGAAGTAAAACAATAAAAATGTAGTAATTCATACATTTTTAGTAGTAATCTTTATTTATATACCGCCTTTTCACTGCAGATCTGAGTCTCAAAGCGGTTTACAATTGTTATTTTATGGGCATTTGTCTCTCACTCCACACAGAGATGGGAGCGGGGTCGCCGAACAGGAGGCGCATGCCAGAACTATTGTACATATTTTTAGTGGTAGGGGAAACCGGAGTACCCGGAGGAAACCTACGCAGACACAGGGAGAACATGCAAACTCCACTCAGAAAGGCCCTGGTCCGACCGGGATTCGAACCCAGGACCTTTTTGCTGAGAGGCGAGAGTGCTATCCACTCAGCCACCGTGCCGCCCTTTTTTTGTTGGGAAACACATCATTTCTCCTCTTCACTAGTTCCCCAGCCTTAGAAAACACTGGTTTGATAGAGCTATAACAGCACATTCTTTAACAGCCTGCAGCATGTTGACACAGTTAGCTTCATTATAAACACAACTTGGCACAGCTCATTTAAACATAATTTTTTTTTAGCGATACACGCACCAGTATGGGGTTTCACACTTGAACACTCGGCACAGTCGCACACACACACACACACACACACACACACACACACACACACACACACACACACACACACACAGTATCATGTTTAAGATAAGATAAGATAAACTTTATTAATCTCACACTGGAGAAACGTACACGTCACATTTGGCACAGACAGAATCACTCAGATTTATGCAGAAGACAAGTGTGAAACATGTTAAAGGTTAAAAATATAGTCTGTGTAGGAGATAACGATAGCAGTGCTGGTTCTTCAGTGCTAGTGCAGGGCATTAGTGTCTTAAAAGTGACTTATTGTACAGTCTGACAGCGCTCCTTCTTGCACTGGGGTAGTCTCCCACTATACATGAGAATAAATATGTATTTTATTATTATTTTTTAAATCAAGTGCATTGACATGTAACTTATTGTGAATGAACTGCAAATATTGTATCTGTTCTGTTCCAATACAATACTTTGATTCTTTTTTCTAGGTGGCTCTTGACCTCATACATCCTCATCTAGTTTTACCCACTGTGAACCGATACCTTCATTCTGGGGCTGTGTGTGCCGTCTACCTCGCAAAGTGTGTGGCAAAACAAAAAAATGTACAAAAAGTTTAAGCATTTTCCTATAGTCGTAAACATTTCTTTACAAACCGTTTCAGCATAACTCAGGTGGTGGATTTACTGGAAGGACTTCGCTGTCTGCACATCCCTCTTCTGTGTGAGCGCATCGTGGAGCTCCCGGCCCGAGACTGGATCGTGGCTCCGGCTCTCCACAAAGATGGCTCCTACTGCTCAAGGAAGTCTCCAAATGCGGAAGAAAACTCGGAAGAAAAAAGCGGTGATTGGAAGCATGACATATCGGCTACTATTGGAGCAGTTTTAACCCAATGATTCCCAAACATATGTCAAAAATCGTATGTTAGCAGTGTCATTTAGCCTGCTGTATTCTCGTCATTTTCTTCATCCATTCGTCCCGCGCCCCCCACTTTAGGCACCACTGAGTTACCCCAAGTGTATATGCCACAGTGTGCTCATTTGTGCTGATTTTGTTCCCTTTTTTTCTCAAATGCAGAAAAAGAAGCACCTTTTGGGAGTGTTCCTTACATTGCCAGACCTCACCCTCAACAACTGAGCCATACAGGTTTGTACCGGTGTAAAGACAGTTGCGCAAAAGTATTAGTTAGAATTATTGATTATTAGTGGCCATACCTGCATGTAAAAGACAGATTCCGTCAGACCTCTGGGGCTAAGCAATGCAGGGTATGGTTAGTCCTGTGATGGGAGACCTCTGGGAACAGCAGGTCTCACAGTGGGGCGGCTGTAAAGTGCCCAATTGTGGTTGTGTCCTTAGGCATGACACTTCCCCCACATTAGAATGAGTCTGGTGTGTGTGTGAATGGTTGGTGGTGGTGGTGGGAGGGGCTGATGGCACAGACTGGTTGCGTCGCTTCTGTCAGTGTGCCCCAAGGCAGCTGTGTTTATCACCGCCGTGTTTGGAGTGAGTTACATGTGAAGAGACTTTGAGTGTCCTGAAATGCACTGTAAAAAACGAATGCGTTATTTATTTATATTATTATTAATGCTTTTCTTTGTATTCTCAGCATTCCTGGTAAAACTGAGGAAACATACCTAACAGCCTGTAAACAAGAAGAAGCTGCAACACGCCAAAGAATGAACCCTTGTTTATCTACTGTAAATGTATTTCTAGATCTGCTCAGAACGAGAAACAAAGCTGAGAGAAATGCATGCACCCAGTTTGATCATGACTTTATTTAGAACATATTTTAATACTGTGTGTTAATGTGACAAAAGTGCATATAATAAATAAATACATTTACCAACATAAAAATAATAAATAGAACCCAGCACAACTGAGCTGTATCGATAAAACGCATAAATCTGTCATCACACGTACAACTTTTAACATTTAGATTTTCGGTGCTCAATGCCGAGTTATTCCAAAACAGCAGATCCCAAAACTGATGTGCAGCTCCTGAGAGGACGCAGGGCTCTACTCTTCACTGATCCAGTCCATGGAGGAGTCGTGTAAAGGCCTGTGTGGCAGGTCAGCTTCTAGAAAGTCATGAGAAAGAGGGGAATGCTTTAGGTTATTGTTATCTTCTGATACTTTAAAGGAGCAGTTTGTAAAAAACTCTCCCTGACTCAGGTTGCCAGATATGCAGACGAATCCAGCTGGGACCATAACAGCTGAATAGACAAGAGTTTAGTCAACAACAAATCTATAACCAACACCTTTTTCACAAAGATAGAAATCCTGGTTTTATTCCTTGTTTTGTCGTTAATGATTTGAGAATCATAACGAGACCTTTTTTTAGTTCTGTGCCACATGGTACTTTACCAGTGAGATTAGCTCCACACGGTGAGTTCTGGCGCCCGGATCACAGACTTTCTGATTGGTGAAACTGTGGAAGGCGGGACATCGAAATGAAAACAATAACCAGATTTCGGGGCTGGAAAACCAATTTTGAAATAAAAAAATCTCGGCTGAACTACTGCTATCAGTTAAAGAAGTATTGGAAAAGAGCATGTTTTTTTATGCCTTTTGACAGATTAGGGCCTTTTTAATGATGCCTTAACATGAAAATCTTACATATTGCTACTTTAACTTCAAATACTTACCACAAGCTTTAGTCATAAAGTAACATGGAGGTGACTCGCTGATGCGACAGTCCAGTCTCTGCAGAGGAGCGGCCACCGGAACAGGGGTCTTCTCCAGTCTCAGCGAGGGAGCCACAGGGACCAGAGTGGACTTCTTCGGTATTTGGGCTGCGTTTTGAGGTGAGACTGAACCCAGGCTTTGGTCCAGTTTGATGTTGTGACTGCAGAATGTACAGGAGACTGGAGAGGAAGCGGGGCCACGAGGTGTCGGAGTGTGATCTTTGTGACCGTACTGTCGTCGTGCCCCGCTGTGGTGCTCGGAGCGCTCTCTCTGCCACAGAGAGTGACGAGGCACAATGGCCATGACCTGAACGAGAGAAAGGAGCAAGTTAACATTTCAATAACATACATGACGTGACGTGTTAGTCCCATATGAACCAACTCGGACTCAGAGGAGCACAGGGACTGGCTTCCTGCTGGGACTAAGAGGAGCACAGGGACTGGCCTCCTGCTGGGACTTTGAGGAGCACAGGGACTGGACTCCTGCTGGGACTCTGAGGAGCACAGGGACTGGCCTCCTGCTGGGACTCTGAGGAGCACAGGGACTGGCCTCCTGCTGGGACTCTGAGGAGCACAGGGACTGGCCTCCTGCTGGGACTCTGAGGAGCACAGGGACTGGCCTCCTGCTGGGACTCTGAGGAGCACAGGGACGAGACTCCTGCTGGTCCCAGAGTCAGAACTAAACATGGAGAGGCGGCATTTCAGATTCATGAAGCCGTAAATCTGGAACAATCTTGAAAATGTGAGACGGGCTTCTTCTCTGACAATGTTCAAATCCAGGTGAAAATCAGTTCTGTTTCTTTGTGCTACAATTGAAGTATTTAAATCAATCAATCAATTTATTTGAGCAGGTCATACAAAACAAAAAACAATCCAATAGGAAAACATTTCAAGAAAAAGTAGACACTAAATCTGTATCTTTATTTTTAATGCACTGATTATTCATGATTTTGCCTTATTGTTAATGCTGCCTTGTGTATGAATAGTGCTATACAAATAAACTTGCCTTGCCATGTATATCCACCACTCAATCAACTGTACCTCTTCACAGCATCGCCGGCTGACAGCAGCTCTGTACTCAACACGAGCCCAAAGCTTGTCTCGCTGCTTCAAAAAGCGCGGGAAATGTTTCCTCCACTTCTTGCCCAGAGCCCAAGGAAAAATCTCATATTTGTTCTCCTCTTCATCCTCCTCCATTGTGTTCGCAAGATACCTTTACACGCAACAATATTCAAAGTCAATACATAAAAAAGGATCCACAAAGCACAATGTTTGATAATACTTACAAAGCCATGAAGAAATTCTTTCTTGTGTATTCAGAAAGAGAGAAACACGCTCTTTTGAAATACACAAAGGCCATGGCTAAAAGATACTAATGAAAAACGGTTTATGTAAACATGGGCTGGAAAGAAACACAAAGGAGCCTGGAGCTTTTATATTACCTTATCTGACATTTTACAGCAACAGTCCATCCACAAAAAGTCCTGGATCAAGTCATCCTCTGTAATCATGTAATATACATGTTATATACTTTCTTTTCATTTGGATTAACAGACATGAAGACATAACTTACCAAATAACTTAAAGTATGATGCCATTTCTTGGCGCTGGATTAGTATAGTTGGAGATTGAACCACTTGAACAAAGTATTTGCCATTAGTGTGGCTTGGCTGGTTCTTTCCTGGTGGACCCAGAACACATTCAGCACTCGGCCGTTTGAGTCTGAGACCTCTGTGGGTCTGGAGACCTCTGTGGGTCTGGAGATCTCGTTGGGTCTGGAGATCTCGTTGGGTCTGGAGACCTCTGTGGGTCTGGAGACAGCTGCTGGTGTTGGATCTCACCCTGACAGTCACAGAAGGGGGAGTCTGGCATGGCATTCTCTGCTTCATCCTGACGCCTCAGCTCAGAACTGCGAACACAAACACATATTACAGCAGAACTTGTCTTCTCGTCGAAATAAGAAGTCTTTTCATGTAAATATTGTATATATGTGAAAATTAAATACACATTACAGCCCTGGATGTATTATAATATGTAAATAAGTCCTATTCATGTTTTGGAAACATCAGATAATACAGCGTAGCGTAGCTTTGTGTTTAATAAGTTCAGGAGAAGTTAGCTCATACCAAGCTAACTATAAAACTATCATTTTGAGGCAACAAGAGCAACTCCGCAGTTAGAAGTTATTATTGTTATTGTAAATAATGTTTTATGTTAGCCAGACTTATTATGTCATACATTTTTACCTTTTTTTAACAACTTACAAAGTTGGACGAAGGATCCGCGCCAATCATAACGTCACGTACGTAACGTAACGTAACGTAACGTAACGTAAGCCACACGGTGGCGCTGCCGCGTTCATTCCAATGTCAAAAAAAACAAAAACATTAATCAATTAATGTTAATTAAAATTAACCTGTACAGTTCCTTATGTCCCGTGCATTAATGACCGCAGGTAGAAAATTTATAATCTAAAAAAAGCTGAGAGCTAAATTAGCTTAAGCTGTTCTAATTATAGGTGGTTTGATGGTCCTTAGTGACATGCGCAGACAGAGGAGTTCACTCAAAGCCCTGCTAATCCTATCAGCTCTTTGTCCTTACGTGAGGTTTACTGGTGCATATGTTGCCATGTTTTAAAAGTCACTTTTGTATTTTACCTGGACATTTCTTTTGGATGGAATTTATGAAATGGATTTCCTTGCATGTTTTTTTAACTTGCCTTTTTTATCACTTGTGGACAGAGATCTTATCAGCCCAGTCAATCCAGGCCATCTGAATATGACAGATCTAGCAGGTGGCTAAGGACCCAGGCTGTGAGTCCTTCTCCGTGTTTCATTCTATGCTGCATTAACAACATTCAGAAGAGATTCATCTCAACAATATCACAATGGGCTGTGCACCTTCCAAAGGTAATCATTTTGGGGCTTTTGGCCCATTGAGGAAAAGTCGAATGCTGCCTCCTCCGCCTGGACAGAGTCCCAGAGAAAGACTAACTGAAGATGGAGCAAGCTGTAATTTCCCAGCGACATCAGATCCGGTTTCAAAAGAGAGGATAACCACTGGACACAATCAGGATTCTCTAAACAATGTACACTTTCCCTCACAGAAGAAGTGTGTGCCTGATCTGACCCATGAAACAACCAACATGGATATAGTCAAGATTCAAGGACAGGAAAATGACAGACTGAGCCAGAGGAATGAGAGAACAACAGAAAAGACAACTGACAAAAAGTTAAGTAAAAAAGCAAAGAAAAACAACAGAAGTGCAAAGATTTTAAAAAAGAAAGAGAAGGAGACAGACACTTTCTGCAGTGATCAGAAGGTGGACTTCCCAGAACCTTTAGTGAGAGCTCACCAAGGGGCATATGCCTTTTTGAATCCAAGTATAGTTAAATATGACTCCTTGATTGAATTTTTGGAACAAGCTACACAGACCCATGTACTTTTACAGCCTATGGTGGCCTTTATGGCTTTGCGGTATGATGAAATAATTCAGGAATTAGACGAAATAGCAGAGGAAGGTGAAAAGGTGTTTAAAGAATATGGGGAACATCTGGCCTGGCCCAGTCAAATGAAGAACCTCTCATCCTCAGCTGCAAAGTGTGGCCCTGCTGATGGCGAGCCTCCTCCAGACCTCCTCCAGCAGCTGCTTCAGTACACTACACAGAGAATGCGTAACGTGAGCCACAGTGTGAGTCAGCTGGGGGACACTGCTTTAGAAGAAGCTGTGGTATATTTCACTTCAGTTTCTGAGCTTTTAGAGGAGAAACTAAAGACCAAACAAGCAGTAGAGAGAAGGTTAATGCATCTTTTATGTCGCATAGAAATGGCTTCTCTGCGAAAGCCTGGGCCTGAGGACTCAGCTCTGTTCAGTGAGGACAGTGGTATTGGAGGAGAGAGCGAGTCTCTGGCTGGATCTGACAAGCAGCATAGACCCGGGAGCTGTGGGTCCACTGGGACCAACAGGACAATGTCAGCCAGCCCAATGAGACGCAACTCTTTTCCCAGAGGACAGAGATATTCAAGACAAATGTTTATGAATCAGATAAGTCCAAGTATTTCTTTGACATCACTTAACTCTCTAGATTCTGCATGCACCATCTTGGCTAATGAACAAGATTCATTATTAGGATCATTCTCGGGTGAGGATGATGAGGTAGATGAAGGAATAAAAGGCAAATGTAAATATAGACCACGCTCCACATCTGTAGACCGTAACCATCCCAGACGATTACCTCCAAGAAGAATAGAAAATCCTCAAAATATGGAAATGACACTTAAGATGAAAAATGCCATCAGTGGTAGAATACAGTTTGAGAAATCAAAGCCAGCCGACAGCCCAAAAAGGACCAGACAACAGTGGACAGAAGATAAAGAGCAAACTCCTAAAAGGCCTCAAACAGCTAAATCTGTGGTAAAAAAGGCTGCAGGGGCCAAAGCACGTCGATCTCAGTCAGCAGAGTCACTAAAGAGTCGAGGCGAGGATCCTACTTTACTGGAACTTGAAAGGACTCAAAAGGATTTAAACCAAAAGTTGCAAAAAATGTCAAAGAATAAAAATGTGCCTAATAATAAAACGTCTACAGCAAAGCTTCATCAAAGAGCCCCAATTATACAGTCCCCAAAACGAACAAGGAAAAGTCAATCCCTGGAGAAGAACATTGAAGGCAATAAAGTAGCCCCTGCAGAAAAGACACAGAAAAAACAGGAAGAAAATTCAGAACAAGATGGAGAAACTTCTATTATTGAGGCGTTAGATATTACTAATGGCTTAATAAAAAATAGCACCCATCCCACTCCCCCATCGTCTCCCAGACCTTCCTCAAGGCTGTGCCGCGGTCGAAACTCTGTGAAAAAACTGATTGACACATTTAGCCAAGGTGCAGAAGAACGAGAGGGGCCTATAGTCCTGGGCCCTCTGAGAGGAGTGAAAAAATGTGGTGTTCCTGTCATGCCTGGTCTAGGTAATGTCGAGGCTGTACTTAGCAGTGGGATCACCAGCTGTAGAACGGAGCCCGAATTGGAAAAAACAGACTTTCTGGATCTGGATAACCTGCCTCCACCCCCTATAGAGGTTTTAATGGACAAGTCCTTTGAATGTGCTAAAAGTATGTCAGCCGGATTTCCCGAGGACAGCGTCAGTAAAGTCACCGTATCGACAATGCCAAAAAGAGCCATGCTATCACAGCGGCTAAAGGCGTCAGTGCAGCCTGCAACTGTCCTGCCGAGCAAAGGAGGTGTGCTCTCAGCGTCTAAAAGTAAGTCTATTAAAGTGAACAGAGAAGAGACACCTACACTATCAAAACACAACCAACCTCAGCCCCCAGAAAAAGATCACAACCCACTCTACCAACAAGCCAGAGGGATTATTAACCTCAGAAGTTCGCACGCAGAGAAAACACCCGGTTGTGTTTTGTCAGAATCTTCTAACATCAGAGAGAAATCCACTGAAATTAAAGACAGCCCTGTTGGTGTAGTATCTGGGCCACACTCTGCAGGGTTTGCGGTGACTACTTCAGCCTCAATCAGAAGTCAGCCACCAAGCAGTCCATCCGCATCAAAGTCACGGATGCTACCCTCAACCCCCTCAACCCCAAGCCTTTTACATAGAAGACTTCCGAGTCCCGGCAATCTGAGGAGACAGCCATCGCCAACCTCTTCCAGCAGTTCTTCTTCAACAGCCAGCACTCCTTCCAACTCAACTTTTCAGAGAAGACTCCCCAGCACACCCAAGCAAAACACGCCAAGCAACTCAATCAACCCCACCCTTCAATCTTACCCCTTTAAAGCTCCGTCACCCCCTGCCTCTCCAAAACTACACAGATGGTCCAGACAAAACAGCAGAGAAGATGTATCACGGCAAATGCCCAACAACGCCCGCTCGGTGTTCTGCCCCGCTTCTCCAAAACTGTTCAAAGCGTTACCGTGTCCTGTGCCCAGTCCTCCCGAAGCGTGGACGTCTTCCAAGGTGTCTTTGCTCTCTCGCATGTGGGGCGGTCCAGGACGTCTCCCTACAAAAGATCACCGGACTCGAGGCTTGATCAGAAGAACGCAGTCAGACAGAAGGTCAAGTCTACACCAGCCTCCTCAGTCTCCGTCCGTTTCCTACGCAGAGACCTGTGGCAGCGAGCCTATGATATATTCACCAGGGTAAGTGCTACGGTCACATACGGTATTGCTTAATATTATGGTATTATGGTACTGCAATTTTATATGATAGTCTTACAATTGCCTTTCTGAGTGAAGTTTGCCTGCTCTTCCCGTGTCTGCGTGGGTTTCCTCCGGGTGCTCCGATTTCCCCTACCACTAAAAACATGCACACAATAGGTATGAATGTAATGAGTGAGTGAATGTAGAGTGTTGATGGGGGCTTTGATGATCCAGTATGTTTGGGTCTCGCTTCCGTCATCACCGTGTGGAGGGCATGGAACAATATCTGAACCCTCTGAACAATTGTAAAGTGCTTTGGGTGAACCTTGGTCTGTAAAATGCGCTGTATAAATAAACATTACTTACTTAAATCACAATGTTGTACTCGTGATGGTATGACCGTCTTTGCTTACGCCCCAAACTCTCACACTTGTGTTTTTAGGCTGGATGACGACCCAGTGGGAGAGGATGGTTTATGGGGAAGCCAGTCCGAGCTCCGGGCCACACTACGGTCCGCCTCGCACCCGGACCTCTGTGTCGTGGGACAGTCTCTACACATGGAATAACGACAGCCAATGAAAGGCCACTGGGATTATGGATTAGGTTTTACTCAGGATTTAAGGTGACCAGGCTTGCAGCTCTTGGCAGTCCGGCTAATACTCTGACAACATGATAAAGTGTCTTTGTTTGTGGCTTTTTATATAGAAATCTGATAATCGTATAATTATGTTGGTTTTGGGATATGACATTTTTTTGTATGTTTGTTTGTTTGAAAATAAAATTCATCTCTTTTTAACCCACTGCCTTATGGATAACAAAATATATTTAGTATTATGTTATATTTGTACACAGACAGACAGTGTACACACATACACACACACACACACACACACACACACACACACACACACACCTTAACCTAAACTTTCTTACCTCTATTTTGAAGGCTGTAGCTTGTAAAAAAATCTGGATTATTTTTTTTTTTTTGTCTGTGGGGCCGATAACATTTTTCTAAGTAAGAGTAAACTCAATAGGTCTGGCATGTGTCTCCTGTACTGGCCCCGCTCCCCGATCTCTGTGGCGTGAGAGACAAATTCCCACAATTGTAAACCGCGTTGACTCTGGTCTGTGAATCGCGGTATATAGATAAATATTACTTACTTACTTTGACCAACAGAAATAATGAGTAGTTCAACTGGAGAAAAAAAATGATTGAATATATTATCATGTCCCATTTCTGTCAGATATTGTACACACATGATTCTAAATCTGATTCAGTGAATGCTTACACTTTGAAGAGAGAATACATCTCTTCATAAATGACACTAATGTGATACCAATTGCCTGTTTTTTGTGTAATTCAGATTTGTATTTGCTTTTAACACTTACAAGAGCAGTAGTCCTTACATTTCCAAACCCACATAGACTATGGGGCTTATACGTACAATAAAAACAGAACAAAAAAAAGTATGCACATGATATACATGAAAAAAATATGCTGAACAGAGGTGTAAAGAAAGAGCAGCCTGTATTCCTCCCCTTTATAATGACTCAACTCTCAGGCCCCAAGATTCAATGAAAGTATCCGTTATCATTTCTTATACGCTTAAGTTTTTCATATGAAACTATTCTAAATCTGTTATCTTTCCACTTTCTGATATTAAGGGGAGAGGGATCCTTCCACAAACTCAAAAGGATCCATGCAGCTGTAATTATCCCACTTTACCAATTGCCTTTTCATCATAATAATAATAATGCATCTGTTTTTATATAGCGCTTTTTGGACACTCAAAGACGCTTCATTTGTCATTATTCAGTGATAAACTACTACTGTAGCCACAGCTGCCCCGGGGCACTCTGACAGAAGCGAGGCAACCAGTCTGTGCAATCAGCCCCTCCCACCACCACCAACCATTCACACACACACCAGACTCATTCTAATGTGGGGGAAGTGTCTTGCCTAAGGACACAACAGCAGTTTGGCACTTTACAGCCGCAGCCGCCGCACTGTGGCACCTGCTGTTCCCAGAGGTTAAGTGTCTTGCCAAGGACACAACGACAGCAGACATCAGTGGGGGTCAGTGAGGTGTCTTGAGGTGGGCTCGAACCCGCAACCTTCAGGCTCAAAGACCAATGCTCTACCAACTGTGCTACTGTCGCCCTTGTCCCAGATTTTTATTAAAGCCTACAATAAACCATAAATAGTCTAGGCCTGAGTTTTGCTAAATTTTCCTTCATGTTGCAGGCACCTGTGTTCACCACTAGATGTCACACTTGATCCATATTCTACCCCTGGTCTAACTGGGAATGCAAATCGGTGTTTTGAATTACAAACGTGGACAAAACGTCCACAGTGATTTATTGTCTAAATTTAGATGTTGTTTTCAGATTTTTGGGATCAGGTCGGAGTATTTTAGATCCGCAGTTCATGTGTCCAGCGCTTCTGATTGTTTTCCCAGCTGGTTAATAATTAAGTCTTAGGGGCGGCAGTAGCTCAGTTGGTAGAGCGTTGGCCTTTGAGCCAGAAGGTCGTGGGTTCAAGCCCCGCTCAGGCCTTTCACCATCGACTCCCACAGACTACTGCCGTTGTGTCCTTAGGCAAGACACTTCACCCCCATTGCCTAGAATGAGTCTAGTGTGTGTGTGTGAATGGTTGGTGGTGGTCGGTGGCACAGACTGGTTGCCTCGCTTCTGTCAGTGTGCCCCAGGGCAGCTGTGGCTAGAGTAGTAGTTTATCACCACCGTGTTTGGATGTGTGAAGCATCTTTGAGTGTCCAGAAAAGCGCTATATAAAACCAATGCATTATTATTAAGTCTCCCATGATGAAGTCATTCTTAATCTTCTAATACTGAATGGATCGTTAATATTTAGAGCATGTTTTGGTGCTAATGGTGCCCTACAGCAATTTTCTAAGAATGCTAATTTGTAAAACTAACAGAAACAGTACGGTTTTCAAAACAAACCCTCTGCTTTGTGAGGACAACATTCAATTCAACTTTATTCATAGAGCACTTTACAAACAACACATGGATCTGAATAACATATGCCCTATAGACATGTTGAATCGTATTAATATCAATATATATAGCATGAATATCGAGTGATCATACTCAGGAAATGACTGTAGGGAACAATTAGCACCGAAACATGCTCTGTTTGTACTGTGACAAAATCTACAGTACAATATTTTGGATTCTAAAGGTCCTATTGTTGACATGTTTATTTGTTTTCATTTGATGAAGAAACGCACTGATGTAGTTCTTTTTCAAATGTATTATACTTTTATTTATTTTTCATTCTTTCTTTTTAATGCGCTGGAAAAATGCAGCGAGTCCAAACTGAAACATTTGTTGTTTTGTGTTTTATAATAGTTATTCTTCTTTCTTTTTTCTGCCTGAGCAGAGAGGATTCATGGTTTTACACTGGTCCAGACCAGAGCAGGGAGGATTCATGGTTTTACACTGGTCCAGACCAGAGCAGAGAGGATTCATGGTTTTACACTGGTCCAGACCAGAGCAGAGAGGATTCATGGTTTTACACTGGTCCAGACCAGAGCAGGGAGGATTCATGGTTTTACACTGGTCCAGACCAGAGCAGAGAGGATTCATGGTTTTACACTGGTCCAGACCAGAGCAGGGAGGATTCATGGTTTTACACTGGTCCAGACCAGAGCAGGGAGGATTCATGGTCCCAAACAAGCAGATCAGGCAAAAATCGACTGGAGGAATGCTAACTTTTAGAAAAATGCTAATGAAGCATTTATCATTTGACTTTGGACCAGAGCAGAGAAAATGGTCTGAACCAAGCTCCACCTCTGCTGCTGTGACCTGAAGGACTGTTGCTGATTATTACTGTTATTAGCTTTTTAAAATGATCAATTTTATGTGTTGCTACTTGTGGGGAAGCTAGCCCGAGTGTCAAAGTGAGACAGCAGAAGTCATTCAAAGT
Source organism: Knipowitschia caucasica (assembly GCA_964034765.1). Classification (NCBI taxonomy): domain Eukaryota; kingdom Metazoa; phylum Chordata; class Actinopteri; order Gobiiformes; family Gobiidae; genus Knipowitschia; species Knipowitschia caucasica. Next base: position 3,707,221 of record OZ035834.1, on the reverse strand, counting down.
TGCACAAAAGATTTATTTTTGCACAAGCACAACCAACAGTCCTGTCCCTTGGGTGTGTCTCCCCTGACGAAGTTCACCTGTGAGCTTTTAACATGGGGAGGCTCCGCCCACAGAACACAAAATGGCTGACAAGGACACATTTCTTCTACAGGTATAAAATACATAAATGACATGAAAGTGGCATTTAAAGGGACAAAGTAACCTGCTTTGTCACACTACTGGACACCTGAATATCTCTCTACGGGTATCAATAAAGAATATCTATCTATGTATCTATTCAATTACTCTCAAAATCACATAATCACAATCTGGGGGCAACAGTGGATCGAGGCCACCAAAAGACCTACTTCATGACTCCCACTGATGTCTGCTGTCGTTGTGTCCTTGGGCAAGACACTTTGCCTGAAGCTCCTGATGAAAGATCTCAGCTCCTGTGGACTCAGCACCTGCAGGAGGATCAGTGAGGGGCTGGTGCTCTGTGGACTGAGTTGTTGTTGTTGTGGCAGTGACAGCAGCGGCCGATGCCACTGCTGTTTGGAACCTGAGACCAGAGTAAACAGATGAACCTTCAGCCGCCTGTAGCTCCAGTTTGTTCAGGTTGATGTGGTTGGCTCGCTGCGACTGAGCTGTGTGGTAAATGATGAGGTTGTGCGATCGCCCGCGGTCTTATCAGGACCGTGTTTGCCCAGCGCTGCTCTGTGCGGCTCCAGATCACGCTTCCTGATTACAGAGCGTGTGCAGCACCTGAGCTTCAGCTGGAGGACACGCTCTCATGGAGAACACACTAACAAGCCGGAGCAGAGATATCAGTGACATCTGCTCAATCTAGACCATGTAGACTTTCAAATGTTGTAAATTGAAACCTTTCTAAATGTGACAAAGGCCGCAATTGGATGTCACAAAATACAAAAAATACAAAATGTTGCTGTGAAAGTAAAACAATATGAACCACTGTATTTAAAGTTTTTGTTTTTATGAATTTGTAAATGTTATGACCACTATAGTGCGAGTCCCACTGGGAGGAGGCCCCCCGAGGAAGACCCAGGACACACCTTGGGGGTCCCCCTGGACGAGCTGGAGGAAGTGTGTGTGGGTACGGAAGTCTGGCCGTCTCTGCTTAGACTGATGCCCCACGACCCGGCAACGGATGAAGCGGAAGAAAATGGGTGGACGAACAAAAATAACAATAGTATCGGCGTTGTCATTATCGGGGGAAAAAAAGTGAAAATGACGGTAAAATATTGGCAACACAACACCATCAAAAATCCAACACATGCATACAAGAAAGCCTAACCCTTTCGATTGCACACATTGATTGTCCTCGACATGGATGATTGTGGTTGTATAATTTATGTGCCGTATGGTGACGGGGGAACAACAGGATGCAGAGCGTATAGAGATGTCTTTCATGTGGCGGGCACTGGCGTTCTTTCATCTCCCGACACAGACGCACACTCTGAGGCCGGTCGTGTTAATTCCATCTGATCGCTGCCAGGCAACTGCCACAGAGGTTTGTGCGTCCACTTCCATGTCAATGAGATGATTAGAAGAGCATTTTCTTCTTATGTTTTCACACTGAGTAAATCACTGGGAAAGATGCACGGAGTCAATCTCAATCTGGCAGTAAACTTGATGACTCTATGGCTGATTGCACTTTTTTTTTCTTTTTCTTTTTTTTAAAGTAATTTGAATAGCCATGAGTAATTGTGCTAATTAACTAGAAAGAAATTGATCCGGTCTATTGGCACTTTTTTTCATTAAAGGCGCAGTATGTATAAAATCTGGCCAAAAGTGGTACTGCAGCCTCTCCCACTCTCCCTGACTCAATGCAAGGCAAGGCAAGTTTATTTTTATAGCACAATTCATACACAAGGCAACTCAAAGTGCTGAACAAGATAGCATTAAAATCATAAATAATCACAGAACATTAAAAAGAAAGATAAAAACATAGAATCCCTCAGTTGTAGCACAGCTGAACAGAACTGTCTTTAACCTGGTTTTAAACATTGTCAGAGAGGAGGCCTGTCTCACATCTTCAGGAAGATTGTTCCAGATTTTAGCAGCATGAATCTGAAAAGCAGCCTCCCCATGTTTAGTTCTGACTCTGGGCACTAACAGGAGTCCAGTCCCTGTGCTCCTCAGAGTCCCAGCAGGAGTCCAGTCCCTGTGCTCCTCAGAGTCCCAGCAGGAGTCCAGTCCCTGTGCTCCTCAGAGTCCCAGCAGGAGTCCAGTCCCTGTGCTCCTCAGAGTCCGGGCTGGTTCATATGGGACTAACATGTCACTAATATATTTTGGTGCGAGGCCATGGAGAGACTTGTAACAAGCAGAGCTGTTTTAAAGTCTATTCTCTGAGCCACAGGAAGCCAGTGCAGAGACCTGAGGACCGGACTAATGTTGCCAGATAACAACAAATCTATAACCAACACCTTTTTCACAAAGATAGAAATCCTGGTTATATTCTTGGTTTTGTCGTTAATGATTTGAGAATCAGAAAGAGACATTTTTTAAGTAAGTAAACGTTATTTATATACCGCCTTTCACAGACCAGAGTCACAAAGCGGTTTACAATTGTTAGTTTTGGGCACTCCACACAGAGATGGAGCGGGGCCAGTACAGGAGGCACATGCCAGACAGATTTCACATGTTTTTAGTGGTAGGGGAAACCGGAGTGCTTGGAGGAAACCAAGTAGCTCTGAACGACTGTTATCAGTAAAAGAAGTATTGGAAAAGAGCAGTTTTTTATTATGACAGATTAGGGCCCTATAATGATGACATATTAGGGCCCTTTAATGATGACAGATTAGGGCCCTTTAATGATGACCGATTAGGGCCCTTTAATGATGACAGATTAGGGCCCTTTAATGATGACAGATTAGGGCCCTATAATGATGACAGATTAGGGCCCTTTAATGATGACAGATTAGGGCACTTTAATGATGACAGATTAGGGCCCTATAATGATGACAGATTAGGGCCCATTAATGATGACTGATTAGGGCCCTTTAATGATGACAGATTAGGACCCTTTAATGATGACAGATTAGGGCCCTTTAATGATGACAGATTAGGGCCCTTTAATGATGACAGATTAGGTCCCTTTAATGAGCACAGATTAGGGCCCTTTAATTATGACAGATTAGGGCCCTTTAATGATGACAGATTAGGGCCCTTTAATGATGACAGATTAGGGCCCTTTAATGATGACAGATTAGGGCCCATTAATGATGACTGATTAGGGCCCTTTAATGATGACAGATTAGGACCCTTTAATGATGACAGATTAGGGCCCTTTAATGATGACAGATTAGGGCCCTTTAATGATGACAGATTAGGTCCCTTTAATGAGCACAGATTAGGGCCCTTTAATTATGACAGATTAGGGCCCTTTAATGATGACAGATTAGGGCCCTTTAATGATGACAGATTAGGGCCCTTTAATGATGACAGATTAGGGCCCTATAATGATGACAGATTAGGGCCCTTTAATGATGACAGATTAGGGCACTTTAATGATGACGGATTAGGGCCCTTTAATGATGACAGATTAGGGCCCTATAATGATGACAGATTAGGGCCCTTTAATGATGACAGATTAGGGCCCTATAATGATGACAGATTAGGGCCCATTAATGATGACTGATTAGGGCCCTTTAATGATGACAGATTAGGACCCTTTAATGATGACAGATTAGGGCCCTTTAATGATGACAGATTAGGGCCCTTTAATGATGACAGATTAGGTCCCTTTAATGAGCACAGATTAGGGCCCTTTAATTATGACAGATTAGGGCCCTTTAATGATGACGGATTAGGGCCCTTTAATGAAGACAGATTAGGGCCCTTTAATGATGACAGATTAGGGCCCTTTAATGATGACCGATTAGGGCCCTTTAATGATGACGGATTAGGGCCCTTTAATGATGACAGATTAGGGCCCTTTAATGATGACAGATTAGGTCCCTTTAATGAGCACAGATTAGGGCCCTTAAATTATGACAGATTAGGTCCCTTTAATGAGCACAGATTAGGGCCCTATAATGATGACATATTAGGGCCCTTTAATGATGACAGATTAGGGCCCTTTAATGATGACAGATTAGGGCCCTTTAATGATGACCAATTAGGGCCCTTTAATGAAGACAGATTAGGGCCCTTTAATGATGACAGATTAGGGCACCTTAATGATGACGGATTAGGGCCCTTTAATGATGACAGATTAGGGCCCTATAATGATGACAGATTAGGGCCCTCTAATGATGACAGATTAGGGCCCTATAATGATGACAGATTAGGGCCCATTAATGATGACTGATTAGGGCCCTTTAATGATGACAGATTAGGACCCTTTAATGATGACAGATTAGGGCCCTTTAATGATGACAGATTAGGGCCCTTTAATGATGACAGATTAGGTCCCTTTAATGAGCACAGATTAGGGCCCTTAAATTATGACAGATTAGGTCCCTTTAATGAGCACAGATTTGGGCCCTTAAATTATGACAGATTAGGGCCCTTTAATGATGACAGATTAGGGCCCTTTAATTATGACACATTAGGGCCCTTTAATTATGACAGATTATGTCCCTTTAATGAGCACAGATTAGGGCCCTTTAATTATGACAGATTAGGGCCCTTTAATGATGACAGATTAGGGCCCTTTAATGAGGACAGATTAGGGCCCTTTAATTATGACAGATTATGTCCCTTTAATGAGCACAGATTAGGGCCCTTTAATGATGACAGATTAGGGCCCTTTAATTATGACAGATTAGGGCCCTTTAATGATGACAGATTTGAGCCCTTTAATGAGGACAGATTAGGGCCCTTTAATGATGACAGATTTGAGCCCTTTAATGAGGACAGATTAGGGCCCTTTAATGATGACAGATTAGGGCCCTTTAATGAGGACAGATTAGGGCCCTTTAAAGAGGACTTTACATGAAAATCTTACATATTGCTACTTTAAGCTCCTCGGTTTTAACACATTGACTGATACTATGCTTGTTTATACTATTCATTATTGAGACGAGCAGCGCACCAATTCATTTACATATAGATAGAGGATTTCCAGCCATAGAATCTACAATTGTATGACACTTTCTCATTTCCAGAATCCAAATGATGAGTGCATATAAAGAAGCGATTAAGGTCCTGCCATTTGTCTTGTGTGCCAATCAAATCCACTAATCAGATGTGAATCGCCGACTTCCCCGGTGGTCACTTGTTATCATGCAAAACGGCGTAGAGTAGGCCATTCTGTCCCGTAGACCTGGGGACGCACTTGGCTTCCGCACGGACAATGTCTGATTCTGTACGGGCTGAAGCTATTAGTTGGTGGCGTGTGCATACATTTGTGGGCTTTGTAGTGACTGGTGTATGAGAGCCGAGGTCCCAGCTCTGCCGGCGCGCTCTGCATCTCAATGGCGGCATTAGCATTCACGCTCTGTAACTGTGCTGCATGGGCTGAAAAACTCCTGATGAACCACCGGTGGGATGGACGCCACTAACAGCAGATCAGTGTAGTCTGGTGCAGGGAGGACTCTCTCTGCGTGGAACCGCAGTTAAACAACATACAATACATTACAATTACAATGAGACAAGAATGTTCAAGTGTCCAGGATCATCACAGTCCTTCTTGTTAGACACTAATTTGTCCAACAGAATCTCCTGCATCGACAAGGAAAAACTCTAGATCCCAGGACTCAGACTGTAGAACGAGGACTGAGGCTGTAGATCCAGGACTCAGACTGTAGAACGAGGACTGAGGCTGTAGATCCAGGACTCAGACTGTAGAACGAGGACTGAGGCTGTAGATCCAGGACTCAGACTGTAGAACGGGGACTGAGGTTGTAGATCCAGGACTCAGACTGTAGAACGAGGACTGAGGCTGTAGATCCAGGACTCAGACTGTAGAACGAGGACTGAGGCTGTAGATCCAGGACTCAGACTGTAGAACGAGGACTGAGGCTGTAGATCCAGGACTCAGACTGTAGAACGGGGACTGAGGTTGTAGATCCAGGACTCAGACTGTAGAACGAGGACTGAGGCTGTAGATCCAGGACTCAGACTGTAGAACGAGGACTGAGGCTGTAGATCCAGGACTCAGACTGTAGAACGAGGACTGAGGCTGTAGATCCAGGACTCAGACTGTAGAACAAGGACTGAGGCTGTAGATCCAGGACTCAGACTGTAGAACGAGGACGGAGGCTGTAGATCCAGGACTGAGGCTGTAGAACGAGGACTGAGGCTGTAGATCCAGGACTGAGGCTGTAGAACGAGGACTGAGGCTGTAGATCCAGGACTCAGACTGTAGAACGAGGACTGAGGCTGTAGAAACAGGACTCAGACTGTAGAACGAGGACTGAGGTTGTAGATCCAGGACTCAGGCTGTAGAACGAGGACTGAGGCTGTAGATCCAGGACTCAGACTGTAGAACGAGGACTGAGGCTGTAGACACAGGACTCAGACTGTAGAACGAGGACTGAGGCTGTAGATCCAGGACTCAGACTGTAGAACGAGGACTGAGGCTGTAGATCCAGGACTGAGGCTGTAGAACGAGGACTGAGGCTGTAGATCCAGGACTCAGACTGTAGAACGAGGACTGAGGCTGTAGATCCAGGACTCAGACTGTAGAACGAGGACTGAGGCTGTAGAACCAGGACTCAGACTGTAGAACGAGGACTGAGGCTGTAGATCCAGGACTCAGACTGTAGAACGAGGACTGAGGCTGTAGATCCAGGACTCAGACTGTAGAACGAGGACTGAGGCTGTAGATCCAGGACTCAGACTGTAGAACAAGGACTGAGGCTGTAGATCCAGGACTCAGACTGTAGAACGAGGACTGAGGCTGTAGACACAGGACTCAGACTGTAGAACGAGGACTGAGGCTGTAGATCCAGGACTCAGACTGTAGAACAAGGACTGAGGCTGTAGATCCAGGACTCAGACTGTAGAACGAGGACTGAGGCTGTAGATCCAGGACTGAGGCTGTAGAACGAGGACTGAGGCTGTAGATCCAGGACTCAGACTGTAGAACGAGGACTGAGGCTGTAGATCCAGGACTCAGACTGTAGAACGAGGACTGAGGCTGTAGATCCAGGACTGAGGCTGTAGAACGAGGACTGAGGCTGTAGATCCAGGACTCAGACTGTAGAACGAGGACTGAGGCTGTAGATCCAGGACTCAGACTGTAGAACGAGGACTGAGGCTGTAGATCCAGGACTGAGGCTGTAGAACGAGGACTGAGGCTGTAGATCCAGGACTCAGACTGTAGAACAAGGACTGAGGCTGTAGATCCAGGACTCAGACTGTAGAACAAGGACTGAGGCTGTAGATCCAGGACTCAGACTGTAGAACGAGGACTGAGGCTGTAGACACAGGACTCAGACTGTAGAACGAGGACTGAGGCTGTAGATCCAGGACTCAGACTGTAGAACGAGGACTGAGGCTGTAGATCCAGGACTCAGACTGTAGAACGAGGACTGAGGCTGTAGATCCAGGACTCAGACTGTAGAACGAGGACTGAGGCTGTAGACCCAGGACTCAGATTGTCTCAGATTGTCGATTGTCGACGACCGACGCTCTAGATCCAGGACCTAAGCTACAGAACGTGGACAGGTCCGGTGCAGGACTGAAGCAGCTCCAGGCAGGCAGAAAGGCTGTATTTATTGATATTATCTCTGTTCAGTCTCAATGTCCTGCTGCGGTCAGACCTGATGTCCTCTCCTTCGCTCGGATTCGTTATGATTTGGTTCTGCTTCAAACTTCAAGCTTTGTGGAGAAACCCCTGCTGTTGTCCATTAGACTGTTGCATTTATTTGGAGAGCATTAGCATTCTCTCTGCTGTGATATCTGGTCACACCGGGGCACGGCACTGTTTTCACCAAAGTTCAATGTCCAGTGAGTTTAATGTGTTGGTGTTTGCTACATACAGATTTTCTTCCTACTTTGCACGCACGCTGAATACTAAATTATCCGTTTACACCAATCATGCAGAAACGAAATTATTCTTTGATGTTGAGGAGATGCACATTCCTTTCATCTGGAATTAACACCACATATGGACATTTATTATATTATATTCAAATCTGACTGTAGTTTAGTCAAATGAGTGTTGTTTGCACTTTCTACACTGTAAAAAAAGAAGAAAATATGACTTAAAATTTCTGAAAATAAGGAAATAATTCTAGCCCCAAACAACTTGATTCTAGTTTAAAAACATACATTTCAAGTATTATTCAATTATTTCTTAATTTTTTTTAATACAGCATCACAAACATATTTCATCAAGACAATTAAAGTCTGGAAATACTGAAAACATGCTTAAAAAGTCACTGCTCAGACGTTTTCTCTGATAAGATTATGAAGTATCTAAAAACTAGTAAAATAATCGTATGACAAAATGCATTCAAGCAACAAAAAACTTGCCATTAAAAAAATAAGCATCATTAATGTTATTTTTTGTAAATAAATCATACCACGGTTTTAGTTTTTTCAGTGTATTTAGGCAACAAATACATATATTCTTTACAGCATGATACCACTGCTGTTCCATGTCCTTTACCATTGCTTGTATCTCCCTCATGCAGTTGTTATGCATCCTTGTATAATGTATCTTGTCTGTAAATGTCCTTAAACCCATTAATTATTACTTTAAACCTTGAACAATTGATTCAAATCTATCATTCACTTTGATTTTGTTCTGGAGAAAACAGGAAGCTCAATGAATAATATGTTTGAAGACTCCAGGGCTGGGATTAAATACGTTTTCTTCTTCTTCCCACTCCTTTTAGAGTACCTGCAAGTGTTTCTCTTCTGTATATAACATTTATAATTATGTATTATGTAAATGTAACTCATGGTTATTTATGCACAATTTTGATATCCTACTTTTTTGTTCTTGTACACTTATTTGCTGGAAATAAACATGGCTTTAAAAATCGCAAAGGTACACTCACGCTTTAGCATTAACTCATTGACTGCTGCCGTTTTTGATGATTTCACTGATTCTCAAGACCCATAGAATATTATTTCCTCAGACTATGTGAAATGTGAAACCAGATTCTGAAAGACTGGATTGTCTACTTTGATCAGAAAAAATAAGTTTGTTTTTAGCTATTTTTAATCTCCTGTAATCCCCAGTCGAATATAGGGTCGCAGACAAATATGTCAATGGCTGTCAAAGCGTTAAACTGCAATCCACCTGCTCTTTCCAATAAGTCCTTCTGCACATAATTAACACCTGCTGATTGTGTTGTTCCTCCTGTTCCCACTAGATGGCAGTATGAGCACATCCTCCTGTATCACTGCTTTAGAATATTTCCAGAAACTGATCATTTTCTTGCTTCTTCTTCCTCCTCGCTGCCCTTTTTTACCCAACACAACACCATTCACAACAGCCGACACACAAATGCAAAAAAAACCCCGACCCTTGCTGGAACAACACAATCATTTCCATCATGTCAATTTTCCTGTTTTCTCATTAGCAGCGGCCGCAGCTGGACCTTTCCCGAATCCTCTTTCTCTCGCTGCTTGCATGGTTATTGTGTCTCCAAATGAAGTTGTGGTATCAGACATGTGGGGCCCCTCTCACAGCCTCGGCGCTGTGTTGAGTGTTATCTGAAAGGTCAGGTGGGCCGAGGTGACATTGCTCCACTCCCCAAATGTCAGGGAGTCCCGGGGGTCAGCGTGAGTGACAGCGGGCCTTATGGAGCAAGGTAAAACCAGCCGTGGAAAAGAGAAGAGAGTCGTTCAGGTGAGACATCCGACAGTAATGGGACCAAATTTAATGAGGCTAGTTTCAATGAGGGTGAGAATGGTCGGCATCAGATCATAAACGGATTTTTGTTCGTCCCTTGTTTGCTTTTGTTGTTGTCATGCTTCCATTATTTGTCTGTCTTGATTTTGTATTGTCCCTAAATAAAAAAAGGGTTAGGATTTCACATGATGCAGGTACAGCCACATATCTGTTCATAGATAGGATAAGAACTGGAAACACAGCTGGCAGTTTGGGCGGGTCCCGGTTCCAAAAGGTCCTTGAGCACATGGACTGACATGCTCCAGTCTCACTCCTTGCCTGTGGGGGTGTACCCGGAAAGAGAATTACCCAATGCTAAAGTATGGCGTCTTCCCTCCTGTCATTAACAGCTTAACAGGATGGTCCAAAAGTGACTCTTGGTCCAAAAGTGGGTCTTGGTCCAAAAATGGGTCTTGGTCCAAAAGTTGTTCTTGGTCCAAAAGTGGCTCTTGGTCCAAAAGTGGCTCTTGGTCCAAAAGTGGTTCTTGGTCCAAAAGTGGGTCTTGGTCCAAAAGTGGCTCTTGGTCCAAAAGTGGTTCTTGGTCCAAAAGTGGGTCTTGGTCCAAAAGTGGTTGTTGGTCCAAAGCTACGTTTCAGATGTTGTCGATATTGAGGGGAGTGTATATATTTTTGGACCAGTCTAGTTTAGCCGCTGTGGTCTTTTGAATGCACTCATTAAATGAATGGGGCTAGTGCAGATAACACATGCACAAATGTGTTTTTCACATTTTCCAGCCCCAGCAGCCATTTTGAAAAACCCCACGGAAGTCAAAAGTGACGTCACATTAGCTCCAACGACAGAGAAAGGCGTGACTACGTGTGTTATATTTACAGTGTCTGGTCTGACCTGTAACATGTGACCAACTGAGCTGTGCCCAATGTGGTTTCCTTGAGCTTTTAACAAATATGTGATAATCCTCCTGAAGACTTTTGAAGGTATGAAAGTTTGTTATGTAATGTCATTAAGAGCTTAGTGCTAAAACATTTCAAGTGGCAAGGCTTGAAAATGGCTAATTCCGCACCGATAAGATGAACTACAAGCTGCTCTCAGGTCTACGAGGCGGAGAGGGATTGAGTGCTACGATTTTGGATTTGTAAGAATATCAACCCAGCACATGGATAAATAACAGCCAAACTATTTCTTACTCCATTTACTTAAATCACTCACAATCGTGTGGTTAAAAACACACTCTTAACACTGTGGTTTTTAGACCTACTCATCCTTATTTAGACCCATTTTAAACCCATCCTAGACCCATTATAGACCCATTTTAGACTAATTTTAAACCCATCCTAGACCCATTTTAGACCCATCCTTATTTTAGACCCATTTTAAACCCAATACTAGACCCATTTTAGACCCATCCTTATTTTAGACCCATTTCAGACCCATTTTAAACCCATCATTGACCCATGATAGACCCATTTTAGACTAATTTTAAACCCATCCTAGACCCATTATACAGTGCCTTGCAAAAGTATTCGGCCCCCTTGAACCTCAAACATAAAGATATAAAAATTACATTTTTTGTCAAGAATCAACACAAAGTGGGACACAATCGTGAAGTGGAACGACATTTATTGGATAATTGAAACTTTTTTAACAAATAAAAAACTGAAAAGTGGGGCGTGCAATATTATTCGGCCCCCTTGCGCTAATACTTTGTAGCGCCACCTTTTGCTGCAATTACAGCTGCAAGTCACTTGGGGTATGTCTCTATCAGTTTTGCACATCGAGAGACTGGAATTCTTGCCCAATCTTCCTTGCAAAACAGCTCAAGCTCAGTGAGGTTGGATGGAGAGCGTTTGTGAACAGCAGTCTTCAGCTCTTTCCACAGATTCTCAATTGGATTCAGGTCTGGACTTTGACTTGGCCATTCTAACACCTGGATACGTCTATTTGTGAACCATTCCATTGTAGATTTGGCTTTATGTTTTGGATCATTGTCCTGTTGGAAGATAAATCTCCGTCCCAGTCTCAGGTCTTTTGCAGACTCCAACAGGTTTTCTTCCAGAATGGTCCTGTATTTGGCTCCATCCATCTTCCCATCAATTTTAGCCATCTTCCCTGTCCCTGCTGAAGAAAAGCAGGCCCAAAGCATGATGCTGCCACCACCATGTTTGACAGTGGGGATGGTGTGTTCAGGGTGATGAGCTGTGTTGCTTTTACGCCAAACATATCGTTTTGCATTGTGGCCAAAAAGTTCGATTTTGGTTTCATCTGACCAGAGCACCTTCTTCCACATGTTTGGTGTGTCTCCCAGGTGGCTTGTGGCAAACTTTTAAACGAGACTTTTTATGGATATCTTTGAGAAATGGCTTTCTTCTTGCCACTCTTCCATAAAGGCCAGATTTGTGCAGTGCACGACTGATTGTTGTGTCCTATGGACAGACTCTCCCACCTCAGCTGTAGTTATCTGCAGTTCCATCCAGAGTGATCATGGGCCTCTTGACTGCATCTCTGATCAGTCTTCTCCTTGTTTGAGATGAAAGTTTGGAGGGACGGCCGGGTCTTGGTAGATTTGCAGTGGTCTGATACTCCTTCCATTTCAATATAATTGCTTGCACAGTGCTCCTTGAGATGTTTAAAGCTTGGGAAATCTTTTTGTATCCAAATCCGGCTTTAAACTTCTCCACAACAGTATCTCGGACCTGCCTGGTGTGTTCCTTTGTCTTCATGGTTCTCTCTGTGCTTTAAACAGAACCCTGAGACTATCAAAGAGCAGGTGCATTTATACGGAGACTTGATTACACACAGGTGCATTCTATTTATCATCATCAGTCATTTAGGACAACATTGGATCATTCAAAGATCCTCACTGAACTTCTGGACTGAGTTTGCTGCACTGAAAGTAAAGGGGCCGAATAATATTGCACGCCCCACTTTTCAGTTTTTTATTTGTTAAAAAAGTTTAAATTATCCAATAAATGTCGTTCCACTTCACGATTGTGTCCCACTTGTTGTTGATTCATGACAAAAAATTAAAATGTTATATCTTTATGTTTGAAGCCTGAAATGTGGCAAAATGTTGAAAGGTTCAAGGGGGCTGAATACTTTCGCAAGGCACTGTAGACCCATTTTAGACTAATTTTAAACCCATCCTGGACCCATTTTAGACCCATCCTTATTTTAGACCCATTTTAAACCCAATACTAGACCCATTTTTGACCCATTTTAGACCCATCCTTATTTTAGACCCATTTTAAACCCATTTTAAACCCATCATTGACCCATGATAGACCCATTTTAGACTAATTTTAAACCCATCCTAGACCCATCCTTATTTTAGACCCATTTTAAACCCAATACTAGACCCATTTTGGACCCATTTTAGACCCATCCTTATTTTAGACCCATTTTAAACCCAATACTAGACGCATTTTGGACCCATTTTAGACCCATTTTAAACCCAATACTAGTCCCATTTTGGACCCATTTTAGACCCATCCTTATTTTAGACCCATTTTAAACCCAATACTAGACCCATTTTGGACCCATTTTAGACCCATCCTTATTTTAGACCCATTCCAGACCCATTATAAACAAATCATTGACCCATGATAGACCCATTTTAGACCCATTTTAAACCCAATACTAGACCCATTTCAGACCCATTTTAAACCCATCATTGACCCATCCTAGACCCATTTTAGACCCATTTTTTCAGACCTTATTTACACCCAGAAGACTCATCTTTTAGACGTTTTGTTGGAGAGTGAACAGGTCTATGTAAACCAGTAAACCTAGACTGGCATTCCAAAAGTAAAACGTTCCAAGTTTTTGAAAGGTGAGAATAGATGTTCTTCAGGTAAATTACAATCAAACAACCCCAGACAGGGTTTCCAACAGTCCCCGTCTCTGAAAGTCTCATAACGTCTCCTGAATAACTCTCCTCAGGGTCATTTTTCATCACAGAAGGATGAAATGGACTAGTGCTCATCGATTCAATCAATCAATCTTTGTTTGTAGAGCGCCTTGAAGACACAGGGAAAACATTCTTCTGTTGTAGCACAAGCAAACAACACTGTCTTTAACCTGGATTTGTCAGAGAAGAAGCCTGTCTCACATTTTCATGGAGACTGTTCTAGATGTTAGCAGCATGAATCTGAAAGGCTGGCTCCCCATGTTTAGGTCTGACTCTGGGACCAGCAGGAGTCCAGTCCCTGTGCTCCTCAGAGTCCCAGCACGAGTCCAGTCCCTGTGCTCCTCAGAGTCCCAGCAGGAGTCCAGTCCCTGTGCTCCTCAGAGTCCCAGCACAAGTCCAGTCCCTGTGCTCCTCAGAGTCCCAGCACGAGTCCAGTCCCTGTGCTTCTCAGAGTCCCAGCACGAGTCCAGTCCCTGTGCTCCTCAGAGTCCCAGCAGGAGGCCAGTCCCTGTGCTCCTCAGAGTCCCAGCACGAGTCCAGTCCCTGTGCTCCTCAGAGTCCCAGCAGGAGGCCAGTCCCTGTGCTCCTCAGAGTCCCAGCACGAGTCCAGTCCCTGTGCTCCTCAGAGTCCCAGCAGGAGGCCAGTCCCTGTGCTCCTCAGAGTCCCAGCAGGAGGCCAGTCCCTGTGCTCCTCAGAGTCTTGACTGGTTCATATGGGACTAACATGTCACTAATATATTTTGTTACGAGGTCATGGAGAGACTTGTTACAAACAGAGCTGTTTTAAAGTCTATTCTCTGAGCCACCGGTGCAGACACCTCAGGACTGGACTAATGTGGTCCTACTTCCTGGTTCAGGTCAGACTGAATGGGACTACGGATGAAAATCACTCTACATGTCTAACTCTGGCACATATGATAAAAAACACATGTTGATTAATGTGCACTGTCCATTCAATCCCATTCTAGAAGATTTAAAACATAAAATACAACCAAAACCTCAATAACAAAAAGTGTTCTGACAGATGCTCTAAAAATAACATAAAAAACAGAATAAATGTAATGCTACAGTCTATGATTTCAAGTCATTGCAGCATTTGAACAAGACAAAGTTTCCTAAAGCCTTATATTATCCCAGACAAACTAACTCCTTCTGCACTGGAACTGGCACAACTCCTTCACACATTCAGTAAAGTTTCGTTCCAGGGGCTTCCATTGTAAAAGCACCAACTTTCTCCTTCGAGTTTTTCAATTAAAACAAAGCAGTTGGAAAGTGCAGCACATTTTATTATGTCGCGTCCCTCGGTGTAATATAAAAAGAATGGCTTTAAGGCGCGCAGCAGTTTCCTCGACTGTCTTGCTAATCTGAGAAGTGCCTTTGCTCCTCTGAAAAATATACCTTCAAGCAGACAGAGAATTGTGCTTTAAATTACCTTTTTAAACCCATATTGCTCACCTTAGTGCACAGTATTTACGACCTTTCAAAGCCGACAAAATAAGAACAAAAACACAGGATTCTGACTCGACATGCTTCTACTTAAAGATACAGTCAGGGATTTTTTCCAGACGCAGTTTTTTAAATATTGTGGGAAAACGTCCCTAAGCCCTAAAAGTTATCATGTGTTTTCAAATAGTGATGGAATTGACCAGATGTCTAGAGTCGCCAAAAATTAATAACAAATATTTTGGAGCGGACTGTTAAAAATAAACCAATGGGATTCGTTCATCTCCAACGAACCAATGGGATGTGTTTACCGCCTTCACCCACTTCCTGTTTCTCTGAGTGCACCGGAGTTATCAGATTTTCTAAAACCTAAAATGGCTGAACAGAATATGCCAATTTCACGTTTGCTTCACTCTCCCTGTGACAAAGGAAAGAAAATGCTGGATGTTTGGTTTGGGTGGAGAGGGAGGGGAGGGGGGAGTGGTTTGGTGGAGAGGGAGGGGAGGGGGGAGTGGTTTGGTGGAGAGGGAGGGGAGGGGGGAGTGGTTTGGTGGAGAGGGAGGGGAGGGGGGAGTGGTTTAGTGGAGAGGGAGGGGAGGGGGGAGTGGTTTGGTGGAGAGGGAGGGGAGGGGGGAGTGGTTTGGTGGAGAGGGAGGGGGGGGGGGGTGGTGGTTTGGTGAAGAGGGAGGGGAGGGGGGAGTGGTTTGGTGAAGAGGGAGGGGAGGGGGGAGTGGTTTGGTGAAGAGGGAGGGGAGGGGGGAGTGTGGTTTGGTGGAGAGGGAGGGGAGGGGGGAGTGGTTTGGTGGAGAGGGAGGGGAGGGAGGAGTGGTTTGGTGGAGAGGGAGGGGAGGGGGGGAGTGGTTTGGTGGAGAGGGAGGGGAGGGGGGGAGTGGTTTGGTGGAGAGGGAGGGGAGGGGGGGGGTGGTTTGGTGGAGAGGGAGGGGAGGGGGGAGTGGTTTGGTGGAGAGGGAGGGGAGGGGGGGTGGTTTGGTGGAGAGGGAGGGGAGGGGGGGAGTGGTTTGGTGGAGAGGGAGGGGAGGGGGGGAGTGGTTTGGTGGAGAGGGAGGGGAGGGGGGGAGTGCTTTCCAGTTGGTGCTACGGCTAAGCTAACAAAATAGCTTACCGCACCTTTATCTGTGGGTATACAATGATCTAGAACTGAAAATGTGGTTGGAATCGATTGCTTGGAAAATGGACGGAAGAACCAACCAAAACATTTGTAACTGAGTGTGTTCACAGTAAAGTGTCTGGACTTTAAAAGGTTATAACTCAAAAACTAAAATTACTATCACAGATTTAAAACTTGCATGTGTCGTTGTAGAAGTTGTAAAGTTCTTCTGCCCCCTACTGGCCGGGGGCTAGAACTACATTGTTTTTCATCCTTGTATGATCGCTGTGAAATTTGCATAAAGAGCCTGGTCGTTTCTGGTAATAGCTTGGCAACGTCTGCACCTGCAAATAAACTTAATCTCAGTGGGATTTGTCCTGGTTAAATGAAGGTTAAATACAAAAAATCTACTTAGACTCAGAGACATAGAAAATAAAAGGTCAGAGACAAAGATGATCAACAAAACATCAGAAAATCACTCACAAAAGAATCATAAAAAAAACAAAATCTAAAATACCCATGAAAAATGTGTAACGGACGGAGATGCTTTCCCTCAATAATAAATAAAAAAAATAAAATTGAGAATTTTTTAAAATTGGTTCACAATATGAAAAGTAATGATTTAGTTTCTGTGTAAAAATAATAATCTATGAATCAAATGTGGTTCTGAAATTATGTATAAACTTCAGCTCATTCAAAGAAAACTGGACTAATTTATAAAACAGTATGTTCTAGTTTTGCTCTGCACAGACGAGGGATTTGGAGAAATGAAAAACATAATAACATAACTCCTGATTATTAAAGTCTAATTTTCGGCCTTTTGCCACTTTTTTACCCTTTAGTGTGAACAAACCCAACCACTGATTACAAAACTGAGAAAAGCAGTAAGAAAAATAGGTTCTTAATCTCAATGGGATTTGTCCTGGTTAAATAATGGTTAAATAAGAAATAATACAAATCTGTCATTAGTGTGAATTATAGTTGGTTTATCAATACATAATAATACATTTTACTATTGCTGCAGATAACTTTCTCACTTCCTGTTTCTGTCTAATCTACCTCTTATAGCCCTGTGCTGTACATCCTGCCAGCTTCATACACTCTCTTTATTAAATGACTTGGACCGTACGTGCGCTCTGATTGGCTGATTACCGGTCTGATATTTTCCCATCTCGGACCGTTACCATGACAATTGTAAGTTTTTTTGTATTTATATACCGCCTTTTCACTGCAGATCTGAGTCTCAAAGCGGTTTACAATTGTTAATTTTTTTTGGGCATTTGCCTCTCACTCCACACAGAGATGGGAGCGGGGTCGCCAGTACAGGAGGCGCATGCCAGAACTATTGGACATATTTTTAGTGGTAGGGGAAACCGGAGTACCCGGAGGAAACCTACGCAGACACAGGGAGAACATGCAAACTCCACGGGATTCGAACCCAGGACCTTCTTGCTGAGAGGCGAGAGTGCTATCCACTCAGCCACCGTGCCGCCC
The DNA here is from genome assembly GCA_964034765.1 of Knipowitschia caucasica. NCBI lineage: Eukaryota > Metazoa > Chordata > Actinopteri > Gobiiformes > Gobiidae > Knipowitschia > Knipowitschia caucasica. Next base: position 3,689,514 of record OZ035834.1, on the reverse strand, counting down.
AATTGGTCCGAACAGTGCGTATCACATTTGATATCTTTCCTCGGGCCGTTACCATGACAACCTGTCTGCAGCGCGTATCACACAAAACCAAGTCGGACATGAACATACTTCACAAATATCTCAAAAGCATTGGTAAAGACACAGACGAGAGTCCTATAATAAAACATTTATTAACCTCGCTTGCTCCGTCTGTGCAGAGAAATATCAGACCTTGGCCTTTTTGCACAGACCTCGCCACGGCTCGGTCTGTACATTAAGGCTCGGTCTGTACATTAAGGCTCGGTCTGTACATTAAGGCTCGGTCTGTACATTAAGGCTCGGTCTGTACATTAAGGCTCGGTCTGTACATTAAGGCTCGGTCTGTACATTAAGGCTCGGTCTGTACGTTAAGGCTCGGTCTGTACATTAAGGCTCGGTCTGTACATTAAGGCTCGGTCTGTGCATTAAGGCTCGGTCTGTGCATTAAGGCTCGGTCTGTACATTAAGGCTCGGTCTGTACATTAAGGCTCGGTCTGTACATTAAAGCTCGGTCTGTACATTAAGGCTCGGTCTGTGCATTAAGGCTCGGTCTGTGCATTAAGGCTCGGTCTGTGCATTAAGGCTCGGTCTGTGCATTAAGGCTCGGTCTGTGCATTAAGGCTCGGTCTGTACATTAAGGCTCGGTCTGTGCATTAAGGCTCGGTCTGTGCATTAAGGCTCGGTCTGTGCATTAAGGCTCGGTCTGTGCATTAAGGCTCGGTCTGTACATTAAGGCTCGGTCTGTGCATTAAGGCTCGGTCTGTGCATTAAGGCTCGGTCTGTGCATTAAGGCTCGGTCTGTGCATTAAGGCTCGGTCTGTGCATTAAGGCTCGGTCTGTGCATTAAGGCTCGGTCTGTGCATTAAGGCTCGGTCTGTGCATTAAGGCTCGGTCTGTGCATTAAGGCTCGGTCTGTGCATTAAGGCTCGGTCTGTGCATTAAGGCTCGGTCTGTGCATTAAGGCTCGGTCTGTGCATTAAGGCTCGGTCTGTGCATTAAGGCTCGGTCTGTGCATTAAGGCTCGGTCTGTGCATTAAGGCTCGGTCTGTGCATTAAGGCTCGGTCTGTACATTAAGGCTCGGTCTGTGCATTAAGGCTCGGTCTGTGCATTAAGGCTCGGTCTGTGCATTAAGGCTCGGTCTGTACATTAAGGCTCGGTCTGTGCATTAAGGCTCGGTCTGTACATTAAGGCTCGGTCTGTGCATTAAGGCTCGGTTTGTACATTAAGGCTCGGTTTGTACATTAAGGCCGCGGTCTGTACATTAAGGCTCGGTTTGTACATTAAGGCCGCGGTCTGTACATTAAGGCTCGGTCTGTACATTAAGGCTCGGTCTGTACATTAAGGCTCGGTCTGTACATTAAGGCTCGGTCTGTACATTAAGGCTCGGTCTGTACATTAAGGCTCGGTCTGTACATTAAGGCTCGGTCTGTGCATTAAGGCTCGGTCTGTACATTAAGGCTCGGTCTGTGCATTAAGGCTCGGTCTGTACATTAAGGCTCGGTCTGTGCATTAAGGCTCGGTCTGTGCATTAAGGCTCGGTCTGTACATTAAGGCTCGGTCTGTGCATTAAGGCTCGGTTTGTACATTAAGGCCGCGGTCTGTACATTAAGGCTCGGTTTGTACATTAAGGCCGCGGTCTGTACATTAAGGCTCGGTCTGTACATTAAGGCCGCGGTCTGTACATTAAGGCTCGGTTTGTACATTAAGGCTCGGTCTGTACATTAAGGCTCGGTCTGTACATTAAGGCTCGGTCTGTACATTAAGGCTCGGTCTGTACATTAAGGCTCGGTCTGTACATTAAGGCTCGGTCTGTGCATTAAGGCTCGGTCTGTACATTAAGGCTCGGTCTGTGCATTAAGGCTCGGTCTGTACATTAAGGCTCGGTCTGTGCATTAAGGCTCGGTCTGTACATTAAGGCTCGGTCTGTGCATTAAGGCTCGGTTTGTACATTAAGGCCGCGGTCTGTACATTAAGGCTCGGTTTGTACATTAAGGCCGCGGTCTGTACATTAAGGCTCGGTCTGTACATTAAGGCTCGGTCTGTACATTAAGGCTCGGTCTGTACATTAAGGCTCGGTCTGTACATTAAGGCTCGGTCTGTACATTAAGGCTCGGTCTGTACATTAAGGCTCGGTCTGTGCATTAAGGCTCGGTCTGTACATTAAGGCCGCGGTCTGATATTTCTCCACACAGACCTCGCGCTCGGTTAATAAGCCGTTATTATCACCATGATGCTCTAAATGTAATGTTGTGGTTTTTGTGACAACGACAATAAAGTATTGAATGTGAATCTTGAACCTACACCCTGCTGTAATTAGACCAGGTTCTGTCCCATTAGACACCCATGAAAGTGCTGCAGACTTTCTCAGCACTTGGGTTTCCGTGAAGAGAAGCAACAAAACATGGGGTCCTTGGTTTTAATGGAAGATGCAGCAAACGTCCGTATTTCGGCAGAGAAACGAAAACATTGGTTCATTAGAATAATTAGAAAAAGAAATGCACTGACTTTGATCATAATGGATGTTCCGGAAAAACGAGATTGACATTTCTTCTTTGATGGATGCGACTGAATCAATGTGCAGACACTTTAATGAGAGGAAGTCTGCTGTCTGTGTACAGGACTGGGCTCATGATCGAGGAATGTGTTTTTGTTGACTCCTATCTTTTGCCTTTGAGAATCTAAAATGGATCATCTCCACAGTTGCACCGTCATGGCTTTGATCTCATTTCCCTCGGGGCTGGTTCACAAATGTCGATTCCTTCCTGCCTCCAGCTCGTTGGTCAATACAGCTCCGTTTGTAACTGAGTAAGCGGACTTCATAAGCGACTCTTATATCACATCATAAATACAGCTGTAGCGATATCAGCGAGGCCTTCAGTCCCCAAAGCACAACCCCAGTACACAGAAGTTCATTACAGACACATCTAGCCTTTAAAGCCTGAAGACTAAAAACTTGGTAATGGCTCATATCAGTTTTATGAAGCTTTTTAGACCTTTTTCAATAAAACTCCCCCCTGATGATATCAGTCCCAGCAAACTTTTTGACAGAAATTTAATTAGAATTGACTGTAGCGTGTAGCTCTGGTGCTTTCATTCGTCCAGAAGTATTCTCAATGGAAATCCGTTGTTATCTTTTTTTAATTTTTCATCAATCACAGGAACTCTTCCAACACTTTTGCTGAAACTATTACAGTTTAGAAAGTTTCCAATTCCCCAAAAACACATTGAACATGAAATGTTCAATAATAAGAATTAGAAAAGAAAAAAATAAGAATTCAACAAACACAGAACCACACATGACTCGATTAGGATCAAAGCAGAAATATGTGAGACTTTCAATATTTGTCAAAAGGCATTAATAAAACATGGACTTTTCCAATACTTCTTCTGGATTTACAGCCCTCCACCGTTTCACCAATCAGAAAGTCTGTGATCCGGGCGCCAGAACTCACCGCGTGGAGCTAATCTCACTGGTAAAGTACCATGTGGAACACATCTAAAAAGGTCTCGTTATGATTCTCAAATCATTAATGACAAAACAAGGAGAAGTCAATGGTTCAAGTCGGGAGACAAAGAATCAATTATATACTGTGGTAGATCGCACATTTGATCGTGGCGTGATTATAGAATGATAGAACCAGGAAGTGAGGAAGATCGATACTTTCTTTTGTCTGTTTCTCTGAGTAAGCAGTAACCGGTAACAAAGACACAGGATGTTTCAGGTTAGCCTCCGCCGCCATGATGCTCTTTACCTCAGCCGTCTGTGCAAACCACAGACCCGTGGCTTTTCTCAAAAAAGTGGGGGCCAGTGGTCCGCTGTGATTGGTCACAATCTGGTCCCAAAACAAAATTCTCCAACACAAACCTGCTCTACTTTTTCTTCAAAAGGACGTAAATCCCAATGCACTGCACGGATATGGACTGAATTTCCCAAATTAATACAAAAATAAAGTGAGGAAGTCCAGCTTTAAGACACAAAAAATATAGACCACAAGGTAAACCGTAGAGCACATGTGTCAAAGTCGAGGCCCGCGGGCCAAATCCGGCCCGCGAATGAATTTTACATGGCCCGCTGCCTGCCATTGACGCACTATTACGTCAATTGTGTTTTCCGCTATTTTCATGTTCCCAGATGTCTATTATATCTAATATGTTTGGGGATAAGCTTGAGAGCATATTGAATCGAGCCAGCAGGTGGCAGCAGCGCTCTCTGAATGGTTTGAAAACAGCTAGATGCACTTGTTGTGCCCCTTTTTTCTCAGCTTTTTGGTGATTTCAGTAAAACTTCCCTCTACTCAACTGGGGATTACAAGCTAGAAACAAAATTATTTTTGCTGATGAAAGTAGACAGTCTATTCTTTCAGAATCTGGTTTCGGATTTCAGATAGTCATAGTACACAATATTCTGTGGGTCTTGAAATATCTATAAAAATCATCAAACTGCTGGTAATATGGGAGTACCTGTTCTGAAATAGGCTGGCAGGCAATGAGTTAATAAACATTGAACCAGTCCGGCCCTCGGCTCGCAGCACATTTGTTTTTTTGGCCCTCTGATGCATTTGACTTTGACATGCCTGCCGTAGAGAGACCAAAGTCCTGGATCATCACAGTCCTTTGTGTTTGAACGAGTCTCGTCTGCATCAACAATAATTCTTGTGCCTCTTCCCTGTCCTGGACCTGAACCTGGACCCGGACTTGAACCTGGACCTGGACCCGGACTTGAACCTGGACCTGGACCTGCACCTGGGCTTGGACCCGGACTTGGACCTGCACCTGGACCCGGACTTGAACCTGGACCTGCACCTGGACCCGGACTTGAACCTGGACCTGGACCTGCACCTGGGCTTGGACCCGGACCTGGACCTGCACCTGGACCCGGACTTGAACCTGGACCTGGACCTGGACCTGCACCTGGACTTGGACCCGGACCTGCACCTGGACCCGGACTTGAACCTGGACCTGGACCTGGACCTGCACCTGGACTTGGACCCGGACCCGGACTTGAACCTGGACCTGGACCTGGACCTGCACCTGGACTTGGACCCGGACCTGGACCTGCACCTGGACCCGGACTTGAATCTGGACCTGGACCTGCACCCGGACTTGGACCCGGCCCTGGACCTGGACCTGGACCTGCACCTGGACCTGGGCCCATTATTGCCCAGATGGTGATGTTGGTACAACTTTTGTTTGTGTATAATTATAATTCCACTAATTATTATGGGGAATGCTGTACAGGGGTTTGTCGGAGGAGCGACATGATCAATAACGAAACACCAAGAGCTCTGTTGTTTCTGGATAAATTCTCTCTTTGTTCTATTTTTGGGTGAATCAATCCTCTCCTGTAAACAGAAGAAATCCCACTTCACTCGTCTCCGCTAAATCTCTGCCATATGTTCACTTTGTCAAATGAATGGAAGGTGCACGATAGAAATGGGTTCAAAATGTGCGAAACTCAGTCTTATTATTATTATTATTATTCTTACACAAATAAACGAACACGCTCTGATCTGCACCTTTGTCGTTTGTTTTCCTGGAAGAATCTTTTCGGCTTTTGCAAAAGTCCTCAATAACAAAGCGTTGACTCAGGGACAGAGACTTTAAAGATGCAGAACGTGTTTTTAGTTATTTTTCTCCGACTCTAGTTTTCTGTGAGAATAAAATAAAACAGTACAATATGAAGAAGAGACTCACAGCTGGACTTTAGACGACTTCTTTTGCTTTAATCTCTGTTGGATTTGTTTTATAGAAATATCCAAAGGTACAAAGGTTTATTCTTTGTCTCTTTATATATTTGTCAAAGCCTGCTATATTCAGATCTCAGAAGCTAAGCAGGGAGGGGCCTGGATAGTCCATGGATGGGAAAATACCTTGAATATCCGGTGAAGCCTGGCTCTACAGTAAACACTGTTGTGTCCTTGGGCAAGACATTTACAGAGTAAGAATCTCATGTGTGAATGATTGGTGCCGCAGATTGGCTGACTCACGTCTGTCTGACCCTGGGCAGCTGCGGCCATCCCTGAGAATAATAGAATATAAGCTAAGCACTTTTTCAATATCTGATATCAATTATTTGTATTTATAATGCATCAGACAATTCAGCCTTACTTTGGAAAGTAGCTTTACTGTTTAAACTATTTAAACTAGTCTTAATTAGCAATGTTTAGTTATGTTAATCCTGTTTAAATCTGTTTTTATTAGAGGCACAATCACAGATGTTATGTTTGGGCACCTTTTCCCCTTTGGTTTTGTGGTTTATCTTTTTTTTGTCCAGGTATTTTTGTGTTTTGTGTTATTTGTAAGATTGTTTTTTATAAATATATTTTATAGGTACAATTTTTAATGATGTTTTGTAACTTATTTTGAGTAGCCTATTTTGTTTATTTTGCAACTCAGGCCGGGAGTAATAGAAGCACTGTCCTGGTGCTCTCCCCTCTCTGCTCTCAGCCTCTTTGGTAACACCTGCTGAGGGGAGCGTGCACGTGCTGCGCGCTCACTCTTGGTCCTGTTTGCGGCCTCCTCAGACGCCGCATGGTTCTTTAGCCTTTTTCCGGTCCTTATTTTTGTTTGATCTGGTGGGTCCGGTGGTTATATTTTTGTTGGTGAGAGTATAGCTAGTTGGGTTTTGTTTATTCTTTAGTTAAAGGACAACTCACCCTCAAATCCACTTTTTTTGCTGATAAACGGTATAAATGAGTGTCCAATAGTGTTGTCTACATATCCTGGTCATAATCTTGTCACTTTGGTGCAAATTAGTTGAAAGTTAGACTTTCTGCCTAAAACCGTCTGTGAGGCGCCATCTGCTGGCGACCTGTATTACTACATTTGAATTTTGAATCTGGCGCCAACACTGGCACAGAAGTTGGACCTGACGTCTGCAAGTTGGACCTGACGTCAGCAGCCCCCCGCCCAGAGCAATGTAAACCGCCCAGTCTCGTTCACGCCCCCTTTAGTCCTCCAGGCTACGCCCATTTAGAGGAAGATTTGAACAGGAAATGTGAGTGACGTAAGCTCCGAGGAGCGGGGGTGAGAACCACTTTAAGGTGTCGGTATCGGATCCGGACGACCCTGTAAGGGTTGGTTCGGTGTCGGCCCATTTTTTTTTGTTTGGCTGGCCCACCAGGTCCACCTTTAATTGGATTACTTTGTGTCTTTGTGTTTTGGACACGGGGTTGGGTTTTTGGATTTATAATAAAAAGTATAGTTCACTTAAAAGAAAATATATGAATAAAATCAATTTTGAACTCTCGACCTGTCTCTTTGTCCTCAAATATGGTTTGTCCTTCGGGTCGTAACAGCAGAATATTGTTTGTCTTCTTACATTATTAGTTTCCATTTAGATAGATAGATACATTATTGATCCCCGGGGGTTAAATGCAGGTGTCCAGCAGCAGAAAGACACATCCATATAACACAGAAGCACTACAATCATAAACCTTTCTAACTGCTACTACTAATGTACACAACATTCCACTCTAAAACTAAACAGACATCTTTTACTCGGACAAACTGGCTACAAAATAGCAGCCAAACAGCCTGTGCGACTCACTGCCAAACCTGCAAGTGCTTCAACACTTTTTATTTGGCAGCAAAACCACACCACATCTTGCTCGTCCTTCTGTTGATTAAAAGATTAATTTTCCAGCCGTTAAGCATTCGTGTTGACGCTGCTCGTGTTGATGTTAGGGTGAAGCTTCAATACCTTCACCTTTCAGGTCAGCGCAGCACTGGGCCCAGTCTGAAAGCACTCCCACTGTTACCATTGTGTCTTTTAGCCCCAAATAACGAGCTCCTTCCTGCGACGGGAGCAGCAGCAGCAGCAGCAGCAGCAGCAGAGACAAGAATAACAGGGTGGCAGTTTGATGGTTCCAGAAGGACTCCCCCTGGTGCCCTGGCTGAACACAGACCAGCTGTTGCCGACACACACAGGTATCAGTGCATATGTGATGTGAGGAGCCAGACGGCGAGCAGAGTCAGAGAGCATATGTGCAGAATCCAGGCTCCTGGGGTTAAATCTGGGGTATTTCACTGATTTTCCTCCCTGTAAAAAAAACCCGGCAATTTTGTTTTTGTCCCAACAGAAAGAGTCACGTCATATTTCACAGTAATATATCGTGAAATGTAAGAAAAAGCTGATCTAATGATGTAAAAGAGGCCAGTGAAAACGAGTGGTGAAACATGTCTGATATGAACTTTTGAACACTCTCCCTGACTCAGGTTGCCAGATATGCAGACGAATCCAGCTGGGACCATAACAGCTGAATAGACAAGAGTTTTGTCAACAACAAATCTATAACCAACACCTTTTTCACAAAGATAGAAATCCTGGTTTTATTCCTTGTTTTGTCGTTAATGATTTGAGAATCATAACGAGACCTTTTTTAGTTCTGCGCCACATGGTACTTTACCAGTGAGATTAGCTCCACGCGGTGAGTTCTGGCGCCCGGATCACAGACTTTCTGATTGGTGAAACGGTGGAGCGCGGGACATTGAAATGAAAACAATAACAAGATTTAGGGGCTGGAAAAGTAATTTAGAAATTCAAATATCTCTGAACTATATCTGGCTCTTGGGACGTGGAACGTCACCTCACTGGGGGGGAAGGAGCCCGAGCTTGTGGGGGAGGTTGAGCGATACCGACTAGAGATAGTCGGCCTCACCTCCACACACAGCTTGGGCTCTGGAACCCAACTCCTTGAGAGGGGTTGGACGCTCCACTTTTCTGGTGTTTCCCGCGGGGAGAGGCGGCGAGCTGGGGTGGCCATACTCATTGCCCCCCATCTCAGCCGCCACGTGTTGAAGTTCTCCCCGGTGAATGAGAGGGTCGCGTCCCTCCGTCTCCGGGTGGGGGACAAGTCTCTCACTGTTGTGACGGCCTACGGGCCTAACGGTAGTGCAGAGTACCCGGCCTTCTTGGAGTCCTTGGGAGGGGTACTGGACAGTGCACCGCCCGGGGACTCCGTTATTCTCCTGGGGGACTTCAACGCCCATGTGGGAAATGCCAGTGACACTTGGAGAGGGGTGATCGGGAAGAGCGGCCCCCCTGATCTGAACCCGAGCGGTGTTCAGTTGTTGGACTTCTGTGCCAGTCACGGCCTGTCCATCACGAACACCATGTTCGAGCACAAGGGTGTCCATCAGTGCACGTGGCACCAGGACACCCTAGGCCGGAGGTCGATGATCGACTTTGTAGTCGTATCATCTGACCTTCGACCGCGTGTCTCGGACACTCGGGTGAAGAGAGGGGCGGAGCTGTCAACCGATCATCACCTGGTCGTGAGTTGGATCCGCTGGCAGGGCAGGAGGCCGGTCAGACCTGGCAGGCCCAAGCGTGTAGTGAGGGTTTGCTGGGAACGTCTTGGTGAGCCCCCTGTCAGACGGACTTTCAACTCACACCTCCGGGAGAGCTTCTCCCAGGTCCCGGCAGAGGAGGGGGACATCGAGTCCGAGTGGACCATGTTCTCTTCCTCTATCGCCAATGCGGCGGCTCGTAGCTGTGGTCGCAAGGTCTCTGGTGCTGGTCCCGGCGGCAATCCCCGAACCCGGTGGTGGACACCGGCAGTAAGGGATGCCGTCAGGCTGAAGAAGGAGTCCTATCGAGCAATGATGGTTCGTGGGACTCCTGAGGCAGCTGTCCAGTACCGGCAGGCCAAACGTGCCGCGGCCCGGGCTGTTGCAGAGGCAAAAACCCGGGACTGGGAGGAGTTTGGAGAGTCCATGGAGCATGACTGTCGGTCGGCCTCGAAGAGGTTCTGGCAAACCGTCCGGCGCCTCAGGAGGGGGAAGCAGTTCTTTGCCAACACCGTGTATGGTGCGGGTGGAGGGCTGCTGACCTCGACTGGGGATATTGTCGGGCGGTGGAAGGAATACTTCGAGGTTCTCCTCAATCCCCCCGTCACGTCCTCCGTCCAGGAGGCAGAGGCTGAGGATGTTGGGGCGGATACTTCCATCTCCCTGGCCGAGGTCACGAAGGTGGTTGGCAGCCTCTATGGTGGCAAGGCGCCGGGAGTGGATGAGATCCGTCCTGACTATCTAAAGTCTCTGGATGTTGTAGGACTGTCTTGGCTGACACGTCTCTGCAACATCGCGTGGCGATCGGGGGCGGTGCCAATGGAGTGGCAGACCGGGGTGGTTGTCCCTCTCTACAAGAAGGGGGACCGGAGGGTGTGTTCCAATTATCGTGGGATCACACTCCTCAGCCTCCCCGGTAAGGTCTACTCCAAGGTACTGGAGAGGAGGCTACGTCCGATGGTCGAATCTTGGATTCAGGAGGAGCAGTGTGGTTTTCGTCCCGGTCGCGGAACACTGGACCAGCTCTATACTCTCCATCGGATACTCGAGGGTTCATGGGAGTTCGCCCAACCTGTCCACATGTGCTTTGTGGATTTGGAGAAGGCGTTCGACCGTGTTCCCCGGGGTGTCCTTTGGGGGGTCCTCCGGGAGTACGGGGTCCGGGGTCCTCTGCTGAGGGCTGTTCGGTCCCTGTATGACCGGAGCCAGAGCTGTGTTCGCATTGCCTGCAGTAAGTCAGACCTGTTCCCGGTGCATGTTGGCCTCCGCCAAGGCTGCCCTTTGTCACCGGTTCTGTTCACTGTATTTATGGACAGAATCTCTAGGCGCAGCCAGGGGCCGGAGGGGGTCCGGTTCGGGAACCACAGGATTTCATCTCTACTTTTTGCGGATGATGTCGTCCTGCTGGCTCCAACGAACCAGGACCTGCAACATGCACTGGGACGGTTTGCAGCCGAGTGTGAAGCGGCTGGGATGAGAATCAGCACCTCCAAATCCGAGGCCATGGTGCTCGACCGGAAAAAGGTGCCTTGCCCTCTCCAGGTGGGTGGAGAGGTCCTTCCTCAAGTGGAGGAGTTCAAGTATCTCGGGGTCTTGTTCACGAGTGAGGGGAGGATGGAGCGTGAGATTGACAGGCGGATCGGTGCAGCGTGCGCAGTGATGCGGTCTCTGTATCGGACCGTTGTGGTAAAGAGGGAGCTGAGCCAAAAGGCAAAGCTCTCAATTTACCGGTCAATCTTCGTTCCCTCCCTCACCTATGGTCATGAGCTGTGGGTAATGACCGAAAGAACGAGATCGCGGATACAAGCGGTCGAAATGAGCTTCCTCCGCAGAGTGGCTGGGCGCTCCCTTAGAGATAGGGTGAGGAGCTCGGTCACACGGGAGGAGCTCGGAGTAGAGCCGCTGCTTCTCCACGTCGAGAGGAACCAGTTGAGGTGGCTCGGGCATCTGGGCCCTTTAATGATGACAGATTGGGCCCTTTAATGATGACAGATTAGGGCCCTTTAATGAGGACAGATTAGGGCCCTTTAATGATGACAGATTAGGGCCCTTTAGTGATGACAGATTGGGCCCTTTAATGAGGACAGATTAGGGCCCTTTAATGATGACAGATTAGGGCCCTTTAATGATGACAGATTAGGGCCCTTTAATGAGGACAGATTAGGGCCCTTTAATGAGGACAGATTAGGGCCCTTTAATGATGACAGATTAGGGCCCTTTAATGAGGACAGATTAGGGCCCTTTAATGAAGACAGATTAGGGCCCTTTCATGAGGACAGATTAGGGCCCTTTAATGATGACAGATTAGGGCCCTTTAATTATGACAGATTAGGGCCCTTTAATGATGACTTGACATAAAAATCTTACATATATCAGCTTGAAGTAAAAAGTACATGTTTTTTTTATCATTGACCAGTTTCAAAATAAAAATGGATGAATACACATGTTGTTAAATATTGTTTTTTCTTAAATATAAATACAACCAGATGAATCCTCACTAACGCGCTTTTTCCATTCTTGCATCTCTGACCTGGTCTTGGCTTGAGAAATATTTGTTCGAATAAAATGTAAGGTTAGGAAACAGAGTTGGCCAATCTGCCACTTGCTGTTGTTATGGCGACGCTCTGAACAATGTCAGACTGGCCTCAGGAGAAATGAGAGGAACATGGAGGGCACTAGGACCGCTGGAACATGGCGTCTGAAGGACAACAACAAAGACGTTATTTATTTATAACATTATTTATTGAAAATTAAATAAAATAAGTAAATAAATATAACCTGACTGTTAAAGATTAAACAACAGTACCTGGACAAAGACAACACAACAGACAAGGATTCATTTTTACCTGCCACCTGGGAGCGCCTGCACGGTCACTGCTCTTGGTGCTGTGGCCGTGCACGGACCTGTGTCACAGACCATTTTATTCAGACAAAACCACACATTATTGTCACTCCAAAGATTCCATCCATCCATCCATCTTCTTCCCCTTAATCCATTTCTGGGTCGGGGGTGGCAGTCAGAGCTGCACCAAGTACACATAGCACCAGCCTCTCACTGAGCCTCCTGCAGGTGGTGAGTCCACAGGAGCTGAGATCTTTCAGTGGGAGCTTCAGGCAAAGTGGGGTTAAGTGTCTTGCCCAAGGACACAACGGCAGCAGTCATCAGTGTAAGTAGTAAGTAAGTAATTATTTATATACCGCCTTTTCACTGCAGATCTGAGTCTCAAAGCGGTTTACAATTGTTATTTTTTTGGGCACTTGTCTCTCACTCCACACAGAGATGGGAGTGGGGCCAGTACAGGAGGCACATGCCAGAACTATTTTACATATTTTTAGCGGTAGGGGAAACCGGAGTACCCGGAGGAAACCTACGCAGACACGGGGAGAACATGCAAACTCCACTCAGAAAGGCCCTGGTCCGACCGGGATTCGAACCCAGGACCTTCTTGCTGAGAGGCGAGAGTGCTATCCACTCAGCCACCGTGCCGCCCCTCAGTGGGAGTCGTGAAGTAGGTTTTATGGTGGGCTCGAACCCACGACCTTCAGGCTCAAAGGCCAATGCTCTACCAACTGAGCTACTGTCGCCCCACTCCAAAGATTCCATATGGTCCATTTTAGCCTAAAAGGTTTCCAGTCTTCTCTCCTGCTGACAACCCAAACATTTGCACTTTAGCAAAGTCACTTCACAACCCAAAGTGACACACAGACATCCATTAACAATGCAAACATGAAAGACGACGGTTAGCAAGTACCCATTGACCTGTTAGCATGCACTCACCTTAATCACAGTGAACTTTGACAACTGTTCTTTTAAAAACAATGCCTTAAAATTTCATTAAATAATGAAAATATAATTTATACAATTCTACTGCCACTGACACACAGCACTACCCACAAGATAATAAACATACAGCAGCAGAACAGAGCTGTATTTACAATATCCTCACACAGGGACACAGGTACATATAGACACAGGGACACAGGTACATATAGACACAGGGACACAGGTACATATAGACACAGGGACACAGGTACATATAGACACAGGGACACAGGTACATATAGACACAGGGACACAGGTACATATAGACACAGGGACACAGGTACATATAGACACAGAGAGACACAGGTACATATAGACACAGAGAGACACAGGTACATATAGACACAGAGACACAGGTACATATAGACACAGAGAGACACAGGTACATATAGACACACAGAGACACAGGTACATATAGACACAGGGACACAGGTACATATAGACATAGACAGACACAGGTACATATAGACACAGGGACACAGGTACATATAGACACAGGGACACAGGTACATATAGACATAAACAGACACAGGTACATATAGACACAGAGACACAGGTATAGAAACAGAGACACAGGTACATATAGACACAGGGACACAGGTACATATAGACACGGAGAGACACAGGTACATATAGACACAGAGACACAGGTACATATAGACACAGAGACACAGGTACATATAGACACACAGAGACACAGGTACATATAGACACAGAGACACAGGTACATATAGTAACAGAGACACAGGTACATATAGAAACAGAGACACAGGTACATATAGAAACACAGACACAGGTACATATAGAAACAGAAACACAGGTACATATAGAAACACAGACGCAGGTACATATAGAAACAGAAACACAGGTACATATAGAAACAGAGACACAGGTACATCTAGAAACAGAGACACAGGTACATATAGACACAGAGACACAGGTACATATAGACACAGAGACACAGGTACATATAGACACAGGTACATATAGACACAGAGAGACACAGGTACATATAGACACAGAGACACAGGTACATATAGACACAGACAGACACAGGTACATATAGACACAGAGAGACACAGGTACATATAGACACAGAGACACAGGTACATATAGACACAGAGACACAGGTACATATAGACACAGAGAGACACAGGTAGATATAGAAACAGAAACACAGGTACATATAGAAACAGAGACACAGGTACATATAGAAACACAGACACAGGTACATATAGAAACAGAAAAACAGGTACATATAGAAACAGAGACACAGGTACATATAGAAACAGAGACACAGGTACATATAGAAACACAGACACAGGTACATATAGAAACAGAAACACAGGTACATATAGAAACAGAGACACAGGTACATATAGAAACACAGACGCAGGTACATATAGAAACAGAAACACAGGTACATATAGAAACAGAGACACAGGTACATATAGAAACAGAAACACAGGTACATATAGACACAGAGACACAGGTACATATAGACATAGACAGACACAGGTACATATAGACACAGAGAGACACAGGTACATATAGACACAGAGAGACACAGGTACATATAGACACAGAGAGACACAGGTACATATAGACACAGAGACACAGGTACATATAGACACAGGGACACAGGTACATATAGACATAGACAGACACAGGTACATATAGACACAGAGACACAGGTACATATAGAAACAGAGACACAGGTACATATAGACACAGGGACACAGGTACATATAGACACGGAGAGACACAGGTACATATAGACACAGAGACACAGGTACATATAGACACAGAGACACAGGTACATATAGACACAGAGAGACACAGGTACATATAGACACAGAGACACAGGTACATATAGAAACAGAGACACAGGTACATATAGAAACAGAGACACAGGTACATATAGAAACACAGACACAGGTATATATAGAAACAGAAACACAGGTACATATAGAAACACAGACGCAGGTACATATAGAAACAGAAACACAGGTACATATAGAAACAGAGACACAGGTACATATAGAAACAGAGACACAGGTACATATAGACACAGAGACACAGGTACATATAGACACAGAGACACAGGTACATATAGACACAGAGACACAGGTACATATAGACACAGACAGACACAGGTACATATAGACACAGAGAGACACAGGTACATATAGACACAGAGAGACACAGGTACATATAGAAACAGAAACACAGGTACATATAGAAACAGAGACACAGGTACATATAGAAACACAGACACAGGTACATATAGAAACAGAAACACAGGTACATATAGAAACAGAGACACAGGTACATATAGAAACAGAGACACAGGTAGATATAGAAACACAGACACAGGTACATATAGAAACAGAAACACGGGTACATATAGAAACAGAGACACAGGTACATATAGAAACACAGACGCAGGTACATATAGAAACAGAAACACAGGTACATATAGAAACAGAGACACAGGTACATATAGAAACAGAGACACAGGTACATATAGACACAGAGACACAGGTACATATAGACATAGACAGACACAGGTACATATAGACACAGAGAGACACAGGTACATATAGAAACAGAGACACAGGTACATATAGACACAGAGACACAGGTACATATAGAAACAGAGACACAGGTACATATAGAAACAGAGACACAGGTACATATAGAAACAGAAACACAGGTACATATAGACATAGACAGACACAGGTATATATAGACACAGAGACACAGGTACATATAGAAACAGAGACACAGGTACATATAGACACAGAGACACAGGTACATATAGACACAGAAACACAGGTACATATAGAAACAGAGACACAGGTACACACAGACATGACATATAATTTGCTCATGTCAACCTGTTATGACACAAAATATATCATTTTAAATAAAACAATAAAAACGGTCAATTTTAATTCAATTATTAAATGCAAAATATGCACTGTACAATAGAGTATAAAACTAAAAGATAAAGTATATACAGTACCTTCCTCTGCTGTCGTTGGTGTAACTTTCCCAGCTGTAGGTTTCTTTCCTGCCCACAGCTCCGCACTTTCTTGACAGTTTTTTATTTTTATTTTTCAAGCACAATGAAGGTTTATTATATTTGGATGTTTCTACTCAAATCAGGCCCAACCAGAGAAGTCCTGCTTTTGTCAGACTCAGACAGTTTCTGCACAGAGCTCGGCACATTATAGCAATTGTTCCCATAGTTACAGACTAAGAAGAAGTAAACAAGTGTAGGTATAAATATGTATCGTGCGGGTTAGAGATAAATAAATAATATATAATTACAAACATTGATGACAGACTCAGACGTTCACAGCGACACTGTTAAAAAAGTTCCACAATGAAGACAGATTGTGTTGCGGCTGTTTTTGAAAATACAGGCAATGACTTAGACCTGATCTGTGTCTGGGATCTGCCACACGGATTCAGATTCAGATCCAGATTCATTTATTTGCCATTTGCAGTAAAACCACATTGGAAAAACTGTACATATGGACACACGGAAAAAAGTACATTCCTGGTCAGATTTATTCTCTGAAAATAACATTAATGATGCTTATATTTTAAGAGCAAATCATTTTCTTTGGTCGCTTGAATTTAGTTCTTCATAAGATTATTTAACAGTGAGTTTTTGAGCTTGTTTTGAATACATTTTCTTATTTCCAGACTTTTCTTGTTTGGATAAAATATGTTTGTGATGCCATATTTTAAGAAAAATGTTAAAGAAACAAGTAAATAATACTTGAAATGTATGTTTTTAAACTAGAATAAAGTCATTTAGGGCTAGAGTTATTTTCTTATTTTCATAAATCTAAAGTCATATTCTCTTGTTCTATTCACAGATCATGTTTTTATTATTTAAAGCAGTATTTTAATTATTTTATACATTTTTATTTCTTTCAAGGCATGTGCTCGTCTCCATGAAAATATGTTGTTTTATTACTCTGCGTTTTGTGAACAAAGTCTGGAAGCAAAAATCTTTAGCCCTTTACTGAACAAAGTGTAAGTAAATATCAAACTATACTTTCATGTTTTCTGACCTCTTTGGGGATAATTTTCTCCATGTTTTGATTGTGACGACAGTTTGATGCTTTTTTCAAATCTCGACCAGATGTAAATAAATAAAGGGATCCGCTCTTGCACCTGTGAAGGATCTGTGAACGCTGAGACACGAGTGTTTAAACAGCACAAGTGTAATTATTTGCTTTTGCGGTGAACGGGGATGGAGCCATAAAAGAGGGAGTAAAGATATGAATGCAGAGCAGGAGGGATTCTGAGACACACTGGGAAATGGAAGTTAAACTCTGCGTGAAACACTAATGACTCCTGATGTCGTGACGCATCGGAAAATACAGGTGTGAGGAAGGAACGCAGAAGAGAAACACAGAGACTGACACGGTTTTACAGATGGGCCCTTTAATGTTTACATGTTTATGTCCAAATGAAGCGTTAGTGTCAATGCACAGTTAAAGGTCCACATGTGAAAGAGTTTGTGTTAAAAATAGGGCAGTCAAAATTATCGCGTTAACGCATGTTAATTCATTTTTTTCATTCATTAATTAACGCGATTGACGCATGCCCATGCATCCCATAATAACACTCAGAGCCGCAGACACATGTGTGTGTGAGATGGTGACAGAGCAGGTCTCTGGGAATCCAAGTTTCAAAAGAATGTTTCCTCCTGTATGAACTCTGCGAGCTGCGGCGCTCTGGACAGAGGTTCCTCCAGCGGCTGTGATCACGAGGAACGGCGCCGCCGTAAAGTCATATCCAAGACCACGCTCAGAACTATTCTCTGCTTGTAGTGTGCGTGTCTTTGTGTAACCGGTGCACACAATAAATACAGCACTGAAACTGGACCACGGAGCCTCCTCCGATCTTCTCCCAAAGCGCACTCGCTAAATTAAAGCTGGGGTACCAAATTTTTCCTTCCACTACCAGTTCATGTCGGTTGTGCCCAAAAGCAATGGTGTGAGCAAATCAAACAGATTTAATGACATTCTGCATTCCAGTCCCTCATCTGTAACAAACAATAGTTTTGGTCTGAGTCTAAACAGAAAGACAGAATGTTAATAATGTTAATGCCATTTTATATGGATTTATTGTTACAATAAACAAATACAGTTCATATGTTCACTATACTGTCATTTATCTTTCCATTCAAACAAACATTTACAGAAAAATATGGCCTCATTTTGTCGATAGTTCCAAATGCGATTAATTACGATTAATTCATTTTTAAGCTGTAATTAACTTGATTAAATAAATTAAAGGTTTGACAGCCCTAATTAAAAACAATCATGGAAAAGAAACATGGTTTTTTATTTTATTGACTCTGGAGCGGCACCTTTACTTTACATCAACGTGTTTTATAAGATAAAATGTTTGGAAGATTTCTCTGCAGCAGGATCCACTTTAAACACACTACACACACTTTATACACACTATACACACTGTACACACACTACACACACTGTACATTTATAAATCTGATTACTGTCACATCAGCTGCGAGTGACCAAAGAACAGAGCTTATTATTGTGCTTCCCAAACAAGGCGACCTCTTATTTCCGTGGCGATCTCACCACGGTCACTGAGATTTGTTAAGTCCTAAACTCAGGCTGGTGACTAATTAGAAATCAGTTTTAATACATAAGACATGACTCCTAGTTTTGTGGTCAACCATTTAAAAAACAGTTGAACTTACATTAAAAGGCAATTTACACATTTACACACATTTTTAATTTAATATGATTGACTATATGACCCTGTAGCACCACGCATGAGTCTTTGCCGATTTCTGTCCTCCACCGCCGCTGAAGCCTTGACCCATGCATTCATATCCTCCAGACTCCACTGCTGCAACAGTCTCTTCCTTCATCAGATCTCCAAAAAGAACACATCACCCCTGTCCTAAAAAAAAAACCCCACTGGCTCCCATCAAACAGCACATCCATTTCTAAATCCTCCTCAAAGCTCCATAACCTCCTTCAGACCCTCTACAGACCCTCTACAGACCCTCTACAGACCCTCTACAGACCTTCCCGTCCATTCCCATCTGCAGACTCTCCACACTCCCACTGTCAAATCCAAGCACCGGACCATGGGGGACCGAGCAGTCGCCATCTCTGCTCCCACTCTCTGGAACTCTCTCCTCAGAAACTCGGACTCACTAAACTCCTGCAAATAAACAGTTAAAAACCCACCTCTTCCTCCAAACACACAACGCTTAGCCTCAGTATCACACTCTTCTTTTCTGCTTTTAGATTTACAGTTTTGTGTGTCTGTCTGAATGTGTATGTGTGTGTGTCCTGAATTGTATAACCTACTTGAAAAGCGGCTTTTTAAGTTCTTCTAATAAGATAATTAAAGCAAAAAAAGCTAGTACTGCTTAAATACCTGACATGTTTCGGCGGTACACTTCCGCCTTCATCAGAGGTGACAGGTGATGGTGTGACGCGTCTCTTATCAGCTGTTGTTGCCGGAAGCAGTCAGTCTGACAGATCTCACAGATCCATCAGACTGACCACGTCCCCCTCTGTGGTCTCTGGAGAAGTGAATCCCAAGTGTGAGCCAAGGTGGAGGCCCCCTCGTCTCTGTTGATGGTCCGTGTTCCCCGCTTCCTGATTTCGATCGCCTCTCGTATCCATATTTTGTATTTATGTTCTTCTGTTCCTACTATTTTTGCATTGTCCCAGTCCATCAGTCAGTCTGTCAGATCTGTCAGACTGACTGCTTCCGGCAACAACAGCTGAAAAGAGCCTTCATCAGAGTCACCTCTGATGAAGGCGGAAGTGTCCCGCCAAAACATGTCAGGTATTTAAGCAGTACTAGCTTTTTTTGCTTTAATTGTCTTATTAGAAGAACTTAAAAAGCCGTGAACATAAGAAGACAGAATGAATTTTCCACATTTAATACTTGAAAAGCGCTGTATAAAACCGGGCGACAGTGGCTCAGTTGGTAGAGCATTGGTCTTTGAGTCTGAAGGTCGTGGGTTTGATTCCACCACAAGACCTTCTCCAACGACTCCCACTGATGTCTGCTGTCGTTGCGTCCTTGGGCAAGACACTTAACCCCACTTTGCCTCCAGCCCCCGCTAAAAGATAAAGGCTGTGACAGAGCATTACTATTGTTATTGTTGTGTTGAATATTGTCTCTGCTCCTGGCATAACCACCACCGGTGACATTTTTAAGAGGAACAGGTAGACCAATAGCGAGGTTTTAATACATTCTAACTATTTTTGTCCAATCAGAGAGCAGGGGAGATGAATGTGGGCGGTGCTTGCCTGTGAAAGTTTTTCCTCAGTTTAACATTCAGTACAACTGGGAGATATCGCGTCCAGTCTTGAGCACAGAAGTAATAAATAAAGGGATATTTTACAAATGTCTCCGGCCTTTTAGATCGTCTGTTAGTCGTTGTCTATCTGATAATTTGGATCCACGCATATTGATTTATCTGTTGATTCATTTTCTCTGCTCGCGGCCAAAAAAGCCAGACGGAGAGTCACACCTAACGTTGTCATGGCAACAGCAATAATCCAGTCCTAAAAAAGAAAGTTTCAAATAGTTGCTATGCAAAAAGGATTGAGAATATTGAGTGCGGCTCGGTTTGACATTTTGAGCAGGCTCCTCCTAATTGTTACGACTTCTCACAAACAGCAGCAGTGCAGCACCGAAGGAAACGCCATACGGGCTGTTGTTGTGCCTGTTGGCCCGACACTTCACACACACTGCTATAGCCAGTCACAGTCGTTGTCAGGATGTAGTAAGAATACGCAGCCAGAGAAAGACCAGAGAAAGACCATAGATAGACCAGAGAGAGACCAGAGAGAGACCAGAGAAAGACCAGAGAAAGACCATAGATAGACCAGAGAGAGACCATAGATAGACCAGAGAGAGACCAGAGTCATACCAGAGAGAGACCAGAGAAAGACCAGGGAGAGACCAGAGAGAGACCAGAGAGAGACCATAGATAGACCAGAGAAAGACCAGGGAGAGACCAGAGAGAGATCAGAGAGAGACCAGAGAGAGACCAGAGAGAGACCAGTGAGAGACCAGTGAGAGATCAGAGAGAGACCAGAGAGAGACCAAAGAGAGACCAGAGAGAGACCAGTGAGAGATCAGAGAGAGACCAAAGAGAGACCAGAGAAGTCTCTCAGAGAGCAGAGAATGACCATTTACAAAGGAAAAACATCTTTAGTTTTATGTCAAATATTAATTAATTAAAATATTTCTTCCATTGGCAAATACTGTTCCAAGACTTAAACATCAATTAAAGATTAGTTTACAATAAATATAAATAATACAAAAAATAATTCAAGTATAAATAAAAGTATTCTAAGTATTACTAGATTGATCTATCCATCCATCCATATCTATATTTTTCATCTAGTGTTGGTGTGCTTTTGAAATAGTCCAAAATCATGTGAAAAGTACATCATGTGAGAGGATTAGAAAGACTTTTGTGCTTATTTGATTTGTTTTATATTATCATGAGACGGATTGATGAGAAAGACTTTGCTTTGTGAATAAAGGCTGTAGGGGTTGTATCAATTTCAGTTGGAGGTGTGCCATGGGATTTTTAGCAATAATGAAGGTGTGCCACGTTTCAAAAAGGTTGGGGAACACTGATCTATAGAGTGCAAAGTTATACACACATAGAGGTGCAGGATGAAGATAAAGTCAAATATCTACGGACTGAGGTGCGTTCCATTCACGCACCTCTCATTTCCACTGTTCGGTTGCGTCGGTGTAAGTGACTGTACGATAATGGACTAACAAGATACAACATATCTGGAGTGCAGATGGCTCTCTATAATTACAGCTCCTAATATTCCTCCTAAAAAGCGAGAGTTAAGTAAGACGTCCGGCGCAGAGGGGCTATAATTGTGGAGAGGATTTAGAGTCTCGCTGCCGCTGCGACCTTTAAAAGCCAGAAGCGGCTAAATCAAGGCGGCCGCAACATCCTTGGGGGTTGACAGATAAGAACTGGGCCGCACATGGGAGAAGCCACAAACATTTTCAGCCTAAATTACAGGTTCAGAGCTTTTATTTTCCAACTATTGTAGTGAATCATTGCTGTTCGGTTTGATAATGCATCAGGCAGAGACCTTTTAAACGGTTGAACGATTGCACCATAAGTCGTGTGTTCAGGCAGCATGGAGATCCAAGTGTTAACAGTCAAGCAATACACATGTAGAGAGAAAAAGCTATTTTAAATGTTAAGGGATCATTAGGGTCAAGAGTTTCAGCTCCGTGTTCCGTGCAACAATTTCACTTATACTTATTAGCCTGGTCTTACCACACCATCGTACTCATTTCATTTTGTGCTAAGGTCTGGATTTGCTCCATTGACTCCGTTAACAGGTGGGAGGAGTTAACTCCTTTTTCAGATTGAAACCATTGGATCTGAGTTTACTGTGACGTATGTAATGAGCCCGAGTGAGTAAGGCATTTAGCATTTATGTTAGCTTTAGCATTTAGCCTAGCTTTAGCCATCTCCTTTGGGTCAGCACTAGATCATATACGGAATCGGGACGGAAGCGGAAGTAAAAATAACTAACTACCTATTAATGCCTAAACTTAACCAGCCATTCCCATAAAATAACCCCAACCAGCCTTAACCCTAACCTTAACCATCTTAATTAGACGCCTAAAACATAACCAGTCACCACTTAAGGACTTTTTAGTCTAAAACTAATTTGAAAGTAGGATCGTTACTTCCGGTTTTGTCCTGATTCCGTTTATGATCTAGTGCTGACCCTCTCCTTTGCCACTAACGGAGCCCGTGAGGAGTAGAGCCATAACATCTTTGCAGCAAATTCTTGATATTTGGATTGAACCAGAACAGATTATTTTACTATCACATTCTCCGACAAACTACAACCAGCAAATTCAGCACAAACTCTTGACGTCACCGACACCGACCTACAACACCCGCCTCCCCCGCTCTCTGATTGGTCGGAGGGGATTCAACCGAGGAAACTGCAGCCACTAGGATCAGACCCAGACGTACATGTAGGAAATGATCATGGACCAGAGTTTACACATGGTAAGACCAGACGTACATGTAGGAAATGATCATGGACCAGAGTTTACACATGGTAAGACCAGACGTACATGTAGGAAATGATCATGGACCAGAGTTTACACATGGTAAGACCAGACGTACATGTAGGAAATGATCATGGACCAGAGTTCACACATGGTAGACCCTTTAGCAATGACTTCAAGGTTTAAGTTCATAAAAACATTTGAAGAACCTGTTTTCCTTGTACAAACACTAAGATAGTTGATCAGCATGGGGTCTTTCAAACCCATGGGGATCCACTGTTGAAACTCCGTGTCAAAGAGATTGATGAAACTCCTGTTTATGCTAACAACAGCTACACAGAAGAATAAAAAAAAAATCAAATCTCTTATAGTCTTTTTATCTCCATCAAAGTGGTACGAATAAGAGTTCCTGGCTTCGGGCAAAAATAGGTCTTTCTGGAAACTTTAAGCAGCGACAACTTTTAAATGCAGGTACAACGACACACACTTGCTCTCCATGACTCAGAGCCGTTTCATTTTTTTTGGCACATTTTCACAAGTATTTTTGTCCCCTTCATTTTCCCTCAGCTTAAGCCCAAAGACAACTTACAAAAGCCGTGCAGTGCTATTTTTGCTTTTCCACCAGATATATACTGTTTCTCTCTCTCTCGACAAGTCATTTTGCGTTATCCAGAGGTATTGAAGGGAAGGATATCTTAGGCAATGTCACCGCCACTTTACTCCTGCACCGTCAAAAGACACTCTATACAACAGCACAGAAAGGATTGATGCCATTTGTTCTGATGTGGGTCCAAAAGGGGAGAACGGTTGCTTTATCTCCCACTGCTTTCAGCTCTCTGCATCTTCCTGCGGTTGCGAGAGAATGTGTTTGTATGTGTGTGTGTGACCATTTTGAAACTCCCACATCACACACTTGTAAACACAGTCGCATGGATTTGGATTTGATGCTGGTTTCTGCAAATGCATGGCTGAAAACTGAAACTTCCACATCACACCGAGATGAAAAGTGTGCATCCCATTTAGTGCAAGCTATTATTGAAAAGAATGACGACCTGAGGGTTTGGTGAAGAAAATGTAGAGCAATCCACGTTCAGAGTGATGCAATATTGTGATTCCTGCCAAGGCAAAACAGCGGAATATACTGCGTAGTTTTGGGAAGACAAAAGCACATTTCAGTCAAAAAACCTGGTTCTTAAATCTGTCCTTAATCCCAGAAACCAACGCAGTCTCACCGAACCGAACCTTAAGCAAAATATTGGATTGCGTCCATAAGTAAGACCACCAAGTCTCAGTAAAAACAGGTAAAAACAGATGAATACCAACGGGTAGCACAGTCGGTTGGTAGAGCATTGGCCATGAGCTTGAAGGTTGTGGGTTCGATCCCCCCATGAGACCTTCTCCCACTGCTCCCACTCTTGTCTTCTGTCAATGTGTCCCTGGGCAAGACACTTAACCCCACATCAGAGGGACTGGTGCTGTGAGCATTAGGTGCAGCTCTGATTGTCTTCCCCCTGACCCAGAAATGGACTAATAAAGAGGTAGAAAATGAATGAGTGAATGAGTTTTATGCCATTGCTGTTCCCTGACTCCAGCTGTTTTTTATGGCAATATTTTTTCCTGAAAGAATGTTTTTCTATGTAGCGCGTTTTACAGGCCAAGGTCATCCACAGCGCTTTACAATGTTCACAAACTAGATATTTTTCCAATTACACGGTGATGAAGGAAGCAAGACGCCCAACACACTGAGCATAAAAGCCCCCGATTCAATCATTCATACCTGACCAGAGCACCCTGAGGACACCTACGCAGACACGGGGAGAACATGCAAACTCCACTCAGAAAGGCCCTGTTCCGACCGGGATTCAAACCCAGGACCCAGAATATTTTTTCCCTACTCTTAGACAAGTCGTGAGGAAGTTCTTTTGATTATATGAGAATGAAGTAGACCATAATTGCATGTGAAAGCTAGATTCTGTCAGACTTCTGAAGCTAAGCAGGGCAGGGCCTGGTTTGTGCTGGGATGGGAGACCTGTGGGAACACAGGTGCCACAGTGGGGCAGGTGCAGCTGTAAAGTAGCAAACTGTGGTTGTGTCCTTAGGAAAGACACTTCCCCCACATTAGAATGAGTCTGGTGTGTGTGTGAATGGTTGGTGGTGGTGGGAGGGGCAGATGGCACAGACTGTTTGCCTTTTTTCTGTCAGTGTGCCCCAGGGCAGCTGTGGCTACAGTAGTTTATCACCACTGTGTTTCGAGTGAAAGAATAATGACAAGTGTCTTTGAGTGTCGAGAAAAGTACTTTTTAAAACCAATACATTATTATAATTAGTATTAGATTAACACAGAAGTCATCGTTTGCATTTTCAGACAGAAGTGAGATGTATTTATTTATTATGTATTTATTAATTGTATTCATTTATCTATATTCATTAACACACAGCGGCTCTTTAAAGTCTTTGTGAATCCGTATCGTTTCCTTATATCTGCAGTTTTCCTTTGGACACACCCGACTGTAAGAAACATGCATATGCAGCTTTGATCTTTCACCTTTTCGGAGCAACCAATTTGTTCTCGTCATTCTGTACCGTGTGACTTATAACCGCAGTCTCATGTTCGTGCTTCCACCAACACCTGCTCCGCGCTCACCTGCCTGACCCCGGCGACCGCTGAATCCTCTCAAACCCACATCTTCATAAAACCCCGTTATAGTCATTATTATTTCACTCGCTTGCGGTCATCTTATAAAAAATTCCAAATCCTTCTTAATCCTTCTGGAGTCCTGTGAGCCGTAATGGTTCTGCTTTGTTGCATTACTCTTTGCAATTCTTCCCTCAGATCAAAATGCACAAAAGGCAGACTGACGCGCTCTGGCTTTCACATCAGTTCATCTGCCAAAAGAGAATTATTATTTTGATATAGTGCCCTCAGACAATTGAAACGATCTCAGATAAAGTCCTGTCTTTACGTCCGGGCATCATTTGTCTGCGGAGAGCTAAGGCCTTGTCTGGTTTGGATCGTTCTTTAAGAATGTAAAACAAAACACAAAAAGTCACTTGTAAATAGAGGCGGGGAGGGGTCGCAGCAGGAGTTTTCCGTACTGCAGTTCTGATACAAGCCCCTAGCAATGTTGAAGCAGCGTTGAAGAGTGACTGTGGAGAGTTGGTCTGCTGGGTTTGGGGTAGAGCGGTGAATTATTGATGATGGCTCTTTTTTTTGCACTAAACGCATATTTTATAACTTCTTTGTGTCGAGCAAGTGATACGATTTAACTCAAGTGATACAATTTAACTATGAAAGCTTACATAAATGTACTTCTGTGTTTCTGCTGCTGCTGGACACCTGGATTTTTCCTACGGGGATTATTAAAGTGTCAATCCTTCTATCTATCTATCTATCTATCTATCTATCTATCTATCTATCTATCTATCTATCTATCTATCTATCTATCTATCTATCTATCTATCTATCTATCTATCTATCTATCTATCTATCTATCCATCCATCCAACCAACCAACCAACTAACTAACTATCTATCTATTTGAAACGGGGC
>OZ035834.1:3530228-3657728 GCA_964034765.1 Knipowitschia caucasica | reverse complement strand
ACCATGCATCCACAGGACATTGTATGCAGTCTCAGGACACGGACGCTGCCGAGATGCAGATGAGGGAATTATCGCCTTATGGTTTAGGAAAGGGTCAGCAGTCTTAGACATCGAGTGCTGACATTGTCTCATCACATTCTACACATATGAAGATACATAGATATGATAGAAGTTATATTAGCAGACACCACAATGTATTTGTATTTGTATTTATTTAAGATCTCCATTAGTTGTAACAAGTACATCTATTCTTCCTGGAGTCAGTCCAGCATGCTGGTCACAAAACATGTTTTAAACCAGTTTTCACCAACAAGTGATACAATAAAAGACACCCCCCACCCCCACCCACACACACACACAACATACATTCTTACATACACACGCAACTGTACAAAGGACCTAGAACTATTCTGCTCTTAGCATCAGCAAAACATTTGGTCACATAACACAAGTTTTTAAAATCAACCAGTTACATGGCTGTTGTTCCAACCACACATGGCTCTATACATTACAGTATTTCTTCCATTGTTAGTTCTTACTTTGGGCAGTTTAAATCTGCCCTCTGTGGCATGTCTGGTTTCATAATGAAGCTCTTCCAGACTAAAATTTAGCTCTCTGGACAATACATTTGGAACTTTACTTTTAATTATGTTTCTGGTTACATTCATTAAGGAACCAGTGAATCTCTTTCACCTTGAGCCAGGACAGTGTGTCATGCTTCCAGTTTACATTTGTTCTGATGGAACACCGAAGAGCACAGCGAGCTGCTCTATTTTGGACAGTTTGTAAAGTCCTTACCTTTGTTACTGCAGCACATGACCATATTATTGAGCAGTAATCTAACTGTGACAATACAAGAGTTTTTAAAACATCTGCAGTCATACTGGAAGACAACATATGACAACATCTTCTAACCACAGCGAGGCCCCTCCGCATTCTACTGCCCACCGTATTGATTTGCTTTGACCAAGACAACTCATTATCAAGTTCAATACCAAGCAGTCTGGTCTGTGGCACCTGCTCCACAGCTACGTCTCTGACGACAAGACTCAATTTGGGTTCATCCAGCAGCATATGTTTTGTTCCAAATACAATACTTTTTGTTTTGCTAATGTTCAGAACTAGCTTGTTGTTGGTAACCCACTCACATACTAATTTTAATTCCCCCCTTAAAATAATTTCCAGCTCTTCAACCGTATTTTGTGATGAATAAATGGTTGAGTCGTCGACATACATTGCTATTTTTGATTTTTGTAGTATGTTGTATTTATAAATACGTGACATTCTAAAACCATGTGTTTAATGACCTAGCTAACCTCTAAGTGGGAGGCCAGTCCTTCTTATTCTATTTTAGGTGTCTTCTTGTGCCAGCAACTGGACAACAGATGGATTCTCCTGTTTGGATTTCAACCCCCTAGTCTTGGCCTGCTGACTTCTGCACTTTTCAACCTCACTCCATCAGGAGTCTGGCAGACGGAGGAAAAGGCTGGACCCTAGACCGGAAGCTGGCTGATAGGACACTCCCCTCCTTCCTGTTCTTTATATATGCTCTGGCTTGGGGAGACACAGGAGGATCAGACGAGGGCCAGAGAGGGACATGGATTAGCTTTTAAGAGCTCTCTTTTGTTGAATATTCTGTATCTGATTGTAAAGATAATTAAATGCAGATGTTAAACTTGGAGAATCTTTTTGTCTGATTTCTGTATCAAATTGTGGACACGTCAGTCAAAGGGAATTATTGGCTTCATTTGGTGACCCGAGACGTGATTTGATACAGAAAGAAGACGCAAGATGAGCTCAGATAGATAGACTGGGTCTGTTGGGTCTTGGGGCTCTCTACTGCAAAACACAGGTAAGCAGATACCATTTCTAAAATCTGCACATTGTTTTAAATAGAAGACAGAGAGATCTCGGCCCAGCATGACTGCAGCGTGGCAGACCGCCGTGACGGGCGATTCTATCGGACGCGATAGAACAATAGTCAGGTTTAGACGTTTTTGGCCTTGGGGGAAGCATGGGTCCCTCCTAAAAAAACAGAACATAGATGATGAATCAGAGCCACAGAGTTTATAAGTGCAGAAGAGGCACACCGTTTAGAGTGCAAAAGAAGCACACCGTTTTAAAGTGCAAAAGAGGCACAAGTGTTTAGAGAAATAGGATTAGAAAATAGGGACAGTTAGGGTCAGAAGTTATAGGATAATGAAAACTCCATATCCCCCGGGGGGCGGGGAAAAGGGTACATTTAAACAGAAAAAAGCCAAGTATTTAAAATGTGGATTCTGATACTAACGATCTGATTAATGAGAAAAGAAGGAGCCACTTGGCTGTAAATACGAGTTTCCATGTGAAGAAATGACCAGAATGATCAGTTATGGAAGTTTTTCTCTTATTCGGATGTAATGTTTAATAGTTACAGAGAATCAAAAAAAAAAAAGAGATTCTGCTGGGACTATTAGTCATGTAAGCAAATAGTAATGTTTTCCATTACTGACGTATTTAAGGATAAAATGTAAAGTGTCGTTTGACGTGAGAAAAACTTTTACCACTGATTAAAACCTTATCACGATAAAAACGAGGAAAATGTAGCAAAAGGGGGTGTATTTCAATCATCCATGTGTTCCTTTGTTCGAGAAGCCACTCAGCCCCTCCCCTCCCTCGTTCTGTCTTTCTCTCTCTCTCGTGAAGACAGAACTATTACCAAAGAAATGTTTTTGTTTTGTAGAAAATTACATTTATACACACGATAATGTTACTGACATGGAGTCATAGGATCACAGAACTTTGAGTTAGATTATAAAGAGGCATTATTTTATTTTTTTATTTTTTATCTCCAAGGCGTCTGGACAAGTTTTTTCCTACATTTTGGTGATATAAAAGTTAGAATGGTCTTAGAGAGCATTATACTTTTGGAAAAATAGGGCTTAGGATAGCAGTTGAATGCAGATTTGGTTTTCAGAATTTAATGTTGAAAATGTTAATATTAATTATTTCATAGGTCTATTTTGATTTGTAATTAATCATTGGTTTTGTATGGTAATTAACACACTTGTTTGTGTTTCTTGTTTGTCTGTTTTTTTCCGAGAAAACTTCTGTCTGTTTCATTTGCCCAAAATTGTCTCGGCCACAAACCACCATCAAGCGCCATCAACACGGATCATCAGCGTCTCCCCCTCTCCCTGCGGGTCGCAGGGGGCAGCATCGGCTGCAGCAGCTAACAGGAACTCTCGAAGAAGACTCCTCCTGCCTGTGAGGAGGCAAAGAAAAGACCGCAGACTTGTTCACAAACTGAGTGTTGTCCCATCTGCGGAACAGAAGGTGGCGGTAATGCGGAAAAATAGGCCGCCAGCCGCCGGAAAACCTAACAAGGAGAAGAAGGACACGACACATTTGGGTGCGTCAGATATGAAAGAAGAAGAAAGACATTGTGAGAAAGAGTTATCGGAAGAAGAAAGAAAGTGATTGTTGAAAGAATAAGCAAAAGACATTGAGACAAAGACATTGGACACTTTGAGACAAAAGACATTGAAAGACGCCATGAGTTTTTTTATTTTTTATTTTTTTTATTTATTTGAACAGGGACAGTGTACAATATACATTAACCTCAGAAAGGAGAGATGCATTGTACCAGGTTGTAGCACTTGTGCTAATTTCCACCTGCAGTCCCTGGGCAGACTGATGTCAGCATACAAAGTTTTAGAAAATTACACATGTTAAAAATACATTTCCCCCTAAACAGCATTAAAATGAAACCAATTTACACTACATTATGGGAACAGGTTTGTTTTAAAAGAAGCAATTTTTTGGCCTGGTGTGAAAAAGTGTTAAAATGTACACATGTGGTCAGCTCTGTTGGCAACATATTCCACTGTCTGATGGCCACACTGGAGAAGGCTGAGCTGCCGAACGCTGTTTTGCACTGAGGAATCCTACACTCGCCCCGAACAGTCGATCGAGTGGCTCGAGATGAAATTTCTGAGCTCAGTGAAATAAACTTTTTTAATGGAGGAGCTGCAGTACCATTAATTATCTTGAACAACAGACAGAGATTTGAATATATGATTATATTTTCAAAACTCAATATACTATGCTTTTTAAGAATATGACAGTCGTGATAGAGCCGAGATTTCTTGTCATGAACCTTAAGAGAACTTTTGTACAATGATTCCAGGGGCCTTAATGCTGTTTTACATGCCTGCGACCAACTCGTCATGCAATAACGGAAGTGCGGAACTATCATCGCATTTAGATATAAATTAGAAGCATCTATAGTCAGAGAGTTCCTAATATATCTAAAATTTGCTATATTAAATTTCAACGTATTGGTTAGTTTTTTAATATGTTTTTTGAAATTTAAATTTGGGTCAAGAATTACTCCCAAATATTTTATTTGGTCTACATTTAAAATTTCCTGACCTTCAATTATGATTTTTTGTCCAGTTTCACATAGTGAGAACTTACGGCGGTTTGTGAAGAACATAGAAACCGTTTTGTCAACATTCAAAGTTAAATGAGAGTTTTTCAACCAAATGGAAATGTTTTTCATTTCCTCAGTTAACTTTTGGGCAACTTCCTTAACAGTTTTACCATGAGTATACACAACAGTGTCATCAGCATACATGATCATTTTAGCATTATTACATACAGATGGAAAATCATTAATATAAAGAGAAAATAGCAAGGGCCCTAATATAGAGCCCTGCGGCACACCTATAGTGCATGCTCGTAAGGGAGATGATACATTATTTACTGATACACACTGCTGCCTTGCACTGAGATAAGATTGAATCCAGTTAATTGTACTTGTGCTAATGGAGAAATGTGTTAATTTATCCATCAGCAGTTCATGGTTTACTGTATCGAAGGCTTTACGCAAGTCAAGAAAGACTGCCCCTACGACTCCTCCACTATCTAGACTGGATTTTATTTCCTCTATTAAATAGCAGCATGCAGTCTCCGTTGAGTATTGTTTTCTGAAACCAAACTGGAGAGGATGTAATGCAGCATTGTTATCAAGATGTTCCACAAGCTGCGCCGCAACAACTTTTTCGAAGACCTTGGAGATAGTAGGAAGGATGCTTATAGGTCGATAGTTAGAGACCTGGAGCTTGTCTCCTGACTTGTGTATGGGCTTTACTATAGCTGTTTTCAAATCTGTAGGGAAGATACTCTCATTTATAGACTGATTTATGACTTTAGTTAGCACTGGAGTTAAAATTTGTTTGTGCTCTTTTAAAAACACAGTATCAATGGCGAAAATATCTTTAGATTTACTATTATTTAAGTGTGATATTTCTTTTAAAACTGTGCCTTCATCTACATTCGATAATTTAAGAAATGACTCATCACAATTACAGTTATATACACAATTTGGTTTCGGGAACATATCTGCCAGATCCCGCACAGAATTTAAAAAATAATCATTAAAATGTGTTGCTACCTCTGCATTGTCATTTTGAGTAATTCCATTTATTTTAAGTTGTATATGGTCACAATTAGTTTTTTCTTTTCCAAGTAATTTATCCATACTTTTCCAAAGGAGTTTACTATTGCCTTTTGCATCTTTAATCAGATTTAAATAAAAGTTTGCCTTGGCTTTTCTAAGCTGCATGGTAACCTTGTTCCTTAAACTTTTATATATATAATGATCAGTGGTCAATTTTGATTTAAGAAAGGTTTTAAGTGCCAGGTCTCTCTGCTTCATTAGATCCCAAAGGGGGCTACCAAACCATGGCAGTTTCTTTTTATTAGTTTTGTTTCTCTTTAATTGTGTATATTTCGCAACAGTCTCCTGTAAGGTTAAAGTAATATTACTGCATGTATATTCACAGCCTTTACTGTCAACTTTGCATTCCCAATCTATTTCATTTAAATCATTCATCAGTGCAATCTGATTTCTCTTAGGAATATGGAGTATTTTATTTTGGTTATTTGTTTGCTGTTTGTCCCTATACCTGGATTTATTCATTTTTCTAGCAACTAGAGTGAGGTTGTGATCTGACAAACCGGTTATTAAGTTGTATGTTTTGGTAATCCTATCTGGTTTAGTTGTAAATATTAGGTCAATCAAGGTTTGGGAATTTTTTGTTAGTCTAGTTGGCTTGTTTATCATTTGAGTCATTTGTACCGAGTTTGTGATGTCCTTAAGTTTTTTCTTTCTCATTTTATCAAGCCAGTTTATATTCAGATCACCCATTAACAGAGTTTCTTTTCTTTCATATTTTTTAAGTATTTCAGCTAAGCCAGAATAAAATTCATTTGTCGCATTTGGTGGTCGATATACAGCAAGTAAAATAAATGACATTTGTGCTGAAAGGGTTATAGTAACACCGACGCACTCCAAAGTTTGCACTGGAATGTTAATTTGATGACTATTGATGCAGTCTTTCACGTAGATTAAGACTCCGCCTCCTTTCCCCTTTCCTCTGTCCCGTCTGTAAACATTGTATCCAGGAATTGTAAACACGGATAAAGGAGTGGTGGATGTTAACCAAGTCTCTGTAAGGCACAGGTAATCAAGATTTGAATCCAAAAGTAGATGTTCCAACTGTTCAGTTTTTGAAATCACACTGCGTATGTTTATATGTCCGCCAAATATTCCTTTAGGTTTTGTGTTGGGATTCCATAGTACTGACGCATGATTAACTGTTTGAAAAAGTTTAGTGTTTTGTTGTTTGGAGGTAATAATGGTCTGCAGCGAGCTGAGTTCTGTAGTTTTGGACGCACAGCATGCTAAGATGTTACCTTGTAGCATGGAGGTCACTGGTGTTGCCGTGGGTGTATTCAGCTGCGGTGAATGTTGTGAGATAGGGCCAGGATTTGCGTGAACATCTCCGCACAGTAGAAGCATAATGCAAAGAAGCGTCGCATTTCCTCGCTGAACTGCTTCGTGACGAGCCACTCTCCGTGCGCGTAACTGACCGCGGTGGTCATCCTGGCAAACAGCTTTCCCACCGTCCAGCACATTAGAGTAGATTATATACTGGCTCCACGAGTCCAAGGGAACAGCGAGCGTCTTTGGCACGCCGCCAAGTGAGGTTGAGCGTTCACGAGCAGCTACCCAGCTCCCAAACATTTGCGTAGTAGTGAAAGCCAACAGGTAACACAACACAAATAGCACACTTAAGGCCCGGGCATTTTTATCTTTTGTCAATGGCAACAATGTCCAGGTTGTTACGGCAGTTGTTATAGCAGGCGGCTTCCCAGATTTCTTTAGGAAAGGTGAAGCATCAGCGTCTGCCAAGCTGCTGCTACCTGCTGCCGCCATTTCCTGGTGCTGGTCCTGAGTAAAAGAAAGACATTAACGGACATTTGAGACGTGGCTGGCCTAAATGAGACAGACAGAAGGTAAATATGCAGACAGGCAACAAACGCACAGAGACATATTAAGTCATATTTACACATTTAGCTAGGTCATTCGTTCATAACACCACATTTAGCTGCATGAAAGAATACAGGACAATCGTTAAAATTAATTAGACTCTTGCTTTAGCATGAGACACAAGGAGATTAGAACAGCAGTATATTTAAGGTAGAGGAGCTCTATTATTGAAACTATTATTGTTATTTAAAGTTATAGACGCGGAGAAGTTTAGAATTATTGATTTTGACTGCATGATCTTGGTAATACGGATATTTAAGGCAATTTTTCAACCTCTCTGAACCGTGGCTCGTTTCTCATTTAAAAACAGTCACATGCACAGTTGAAACTGGTGCTAGAAAGAGAACTGCAGCTTTTAATGGACGCTGCATTTAGTACAAAATGGTTTGTTCAGACAATTAAAGTTTGAAAAATGATTTAAAGCATTTCTGAATTTTGGCTAAAGGTGATATTGGATCATTTCTGATAACACATAGACGCAACACTGTTCATTGGTTGAAAACAAGAATGTAGGGACATTTTATGAAATCTTTTATGACATGTTTCTCTTCCAAATAGCTAAATTAGAAACAATTAGGACAGTTATGTCTTTAATACAACTGTTGGCCGTTCATCTGAGACATGATTGGTGCAAGTACAACAACACACATAGGACAATGGTCTTTTCTCCACATGAACGTAAAACAAAGGTGAAGTATTAAAGTTTGAGACTAATTTACATTTTTAATGAATCCGACCTGGCTTTACTGAAAAAGAAAAAAGAAGGAAAAAACATTTTAAAGTAACAAGAGCTCATTAAAGATATAGGGGACACAATCTGTGATAAGCCCGAGTACAGACCACGTGGTAAACACTAAAGTTGGAAATGGATCCTTTTAGGAAAAATCTCTCAAAGCTTTGCATGTTCTGCAGGCTCTGAAAGTTGCAACAATAGAAATAGCTCATGAGACAATTGTAATTGGACATGGAAAATATAACAAAGTTAAAATTACAGGCCTTCTGTGTTGTCTATATGTTTGTGTATGTTATATGTTTGTGTGTGCTATATGTTTGTGTGTGTTATATGTTTGTGTATGTTATATGTTTGTGTGTGTTATATGTTTGTGTGTGTTATATGTTTGTGTGTGTTATATGTTTGTGCGTCATGTCAAGTACACTACGTTGACCTTAACAAACTGGACCAATATACTAACGGGGGGAGTCGGCCTGTGTGAGTGTGATGCGAGTGTGTTGTGAAATGAGGAGTGAATGAGGAGTGCTGAACGGAGAATGGAATAACAAATGTCTTTCTGTAATGTGATCATGGAATAATTATTTTTTGTCAACAGCATACGGTGTAAGTACTAGAGATTCAAAGATAACAAGCTTTATTGAACAGGTGTAAAAGTGAGAGTACTCTGGGATGAGTACTCTGAGAAAAGTACTCTGAGAAAGTACTCTGAGATGAATACCTTGCTGAAGGTACTGGGAGTCCCTCCCTCTGCTGTTTGTCCTGACAATGATTCGGTCCAACCGCAGTGAGCGGTCATTGGGCGGAGGACAACTTTGGTTTGTAACTCACATTTAGGGGAGTATAAAATTAGAAACATACATTTTGTTAAGTCTGTATTTGGCTACAGCCTCTGCCCTGATGCCACACACCGTCTGTCAATGCAGTTATGTTTTGCCCAATTGGAAAAGATTGACAGGCCGCTAAAAGCCAGGGAAGTGGGCATTTTTGTGTTCTAATGTTTCTTTTTCAGATGACAGATAAACTACCCCTGCTTCAGGGATGACAGTAGTATGGATCATGAGGAAATGAGCCTCTACTATGGCACCAAAGCCCACAATATGAATGGAGGACGATCCGGGAGGAACAACTGGAGAATGATTGGAACAGTAAATCTACACACACACAGATGCATGTTTTATACTTTGGCCCATGACCAAGAGAGGGGAGTATGTTATTGTCATAGGTGGTCATGGTCCTTAACCTTCTAAATCATTAGAAAGAAGTGTAAAACATATATTTACAAGAACAAATAAATAATAGAAAGGGCAGCCTAAAAAAGCAAAATGGGAAAATTATTAAGTAATTTTCGGAGTTGCCAAAATGAAATAAAATTCTATATTTGTCCCATAGGGGGTCATTCTAAATTTAGTGTTGTGCAAATTCAAAAGGAGAAATAATAGCGCTTATAACATCAAAC
The DNA here is from genome assembly GCA_964034765.1 of Knipowitschia caucasica. Lineage (NCBI taxonomy): Eukaryota > Metazoa > Chordata > Actinopteri > Gobiiformes > Gobiidae > Knipowitschia > Knipowitschia caucasica. The sequence goes on along the minus strand of OZ035834.1, from coordinate 3,648,161 downwards.
AGATCTACTCTTTAAGATAATAGATCATACAATAATAATAATAGAATAGAATGAAATAGTCTGGAGCTATAATGTCATTGGATTCGATAGGAAGAGGTGTCAGAATAAAAAATAGTAATAATAGTTAGACTAGTGAATAATCATCCATCCATCCATCCATTTTCTTCCCCTTAATCCATTTCTGGGTCGGGGGGGGGGGTGGCAGTCAGAGCTGCACCCAGTACACAGAGCACCAGCCCCTCACTGATCCTCCTGCAGGTGGTGAGTCCACCGGAGGGAATAATCAAAATAGTTCTATTGTGGAAATAAGTATCAATAAGGTCAAATTGTTCTAATAACTAAAGTAAAAAGGAATCAAATGGAGTCAGATTTTAGATGTTTCTGTTTTCCACATCTGTAGGAACTAGTGCAGATGTGTTTATAGAGAGTAGTATTAAAATGCAGACATAGAACGACAGGCTTTAACAAAATTTTAAATCTAAAAATAGCTCAAATATAACATTGCTCTTGATGCAGCCTCTGAGCTGCTCCATTGGAGAACAGGTTAAATGTTATTGTTTATTACAAACAGCTGATGTATTCACACATATTAAGTTTGGGACAACTCTTTAAACAGCTATAAGCAGCGGACAGAAGCCATGAATGTGCTTTTGTTTATTAAATAATTAATTTCATAGCCATATAATCGTAGAGAACGTTTTAAAATAGTTCTCTTCCTCCCGCTCCCTTTCAGGCAACTTGATTTAGATTTATGTCTTTAATATTGGAGAACGACTGTGTTGTTTTTGGAATTGTCTGAAATACAACACATAAAAATAGTGATTTGCAGAACAAGAACCAGCCAATGAAAAATCGTCTATTGCCAATGCAATTGTTACAATTAGAACCACAACTATGACCAAATGCAATAAATGTTAAGGGTTCAGTCTGGGGGGACTGAACAACTGGTAAAATGGTTTAAAATGATAAAGTATGAGTATTTTAGTGTTTTAGTAGATGTTAAATAGTAGGAAAAAGTAGAATTTGATCATTGGTCATAAACAAACTTCGGAGTAAGAGTTAAAATGGTACCATACATAGTGATCCTTCTGATAGAGAAGCTAGATAGAGTTAGAATCAGAATTATTTACAGCCATTGAAAGTGATAGAACTCACAAATTGGGAATATGCTTTGGCTCAAGCTACAGCCGAGCTTTGGGAAAAAATAGCGTAAAACTAGAAATAGATAAATGCATCAACCATAGAGGCTTTCAAAAATAGAGATTATTTTTAGCCAAGGCTAATAGCAAACGGTAAAAGGACAATTTCCTTCATGATATGTCCAAAAGTATTTACTTCAAAAGTAGATAAAGTTCATACTTGTCAAATTCACTTGTTTCAAACATAGGTGAATGTTGACAATGCAAAAAGTTAATGAAATAGATTAATGAGATAGATTAGAACCAACACAGATTCAAAAACATTTGAAAGCATTTTAATGTATTTGGGTATAGCACAAAAGTAGATCTTTAGGTATTTTTGAGAATTTTAAGAGCTGTCGATTTGTCAGCAACAGATTAGAGAATCAAAATACCGTTGTATAGGGTCTGACCCCAGAGAAACCTGCTAAAATAGATTAGCTCCTGTACGGATAATACCAATTTGATTAACGATGTACATTTATCCCAAACGGTCTGAGAGGAGGAAGTGACAGCACTTCCTGGTTCAACAAAATGTATTTGGAAAAATGAGCAAAGCCCCACGAAATGGCCCAAAGCCACTGATAATGAAAGCAAACCACAGTATAGATAGATTTATTAGATAAAAAACATATGTTTAAGAATAGGGCTCAATAAAAGCAAAATATGCAAACATATTTGTAAATAGATTAGAATAGTTTAAACTATAGTGAATAGTTTTAGTGCATACATTACAGACGAGGTTGAAGAAGAATCAGAATGACAGCAGTGGTCATCAAATAGTATTGAAGGAATGGTAAAAATGTGGTTTGTTGTGTGTTGTTTGTTTTCTCTGTATTAACTCTTCACAGATATCAAGCCGGAACTAAGCACAAGTATTGATGATAAACGACGATGTGGATTGTGACCTAATTTTTAATCAGGTCAAAAGAGGGAAACTGTTGTATTTATAAATACGTGACATTCTAAAACCATGTGTTTTATGACCTAGCTAACCTCTAAGTGGGAGGCCAGTCCTTCTTATTTTATTTTAGGTGTCTTCTTGTGCCAGCAACTGGACAACAGATGGATTCTCCTGTTTGGATTTCACCCCCCTAGTCTTGGCCTGCTGACTTCTGCACTTTTCAACCTCACTCCATCAGGAGTCTGGCAGACGGAGGAAAAGGCTGGACCCTAGACCGGAAGCTGGCTGATAGGACACTCCCCTCCTTCCTGTTCTTTATATATGCTCTGGCTTGGGGAGACACAGGAGGATCAGACGAGGGCCAGAGAGGGACATGGATTAGCTTTTAAGAGCTCTCTTTTGTTGAATATTCTGTATCTGATTGTAAAGATAATTAAATGCAGATGTTAAACTTGGAGAATCTTTTTGTCTGATTTCTGTATCAAATTGTGGACACGTCAGTCAAAGGGAATTATTGGCTTCAAGTACTAGTGGCAAGTCGTTTGTAAAAATAGAAAACATGAGAGGTCCAAGGCAGCTTCCTTGAGGTATACCACAGCCAATTGTTTTTACGTCTGAGAAGCTTCCATTGAAAAATACAGTTTGTTTCCTGTTTTCTAAATAATTCTCAAGCCACAGTGATGCTGCTGGACTGAACCCATAACATTGCATTTTAATGAGCAGAAGGTTGTGATCGATAAGATCAAAAGTTGAGCTGAAATCCAGCAACACAGCTCCTGCTAACCTTTTATTGTCTAATTCTGCCAACCAATTGTTTGTCATCTGAGCCATAGCTGTTGCAGTCGAGTGACCTGCTCTGTCTGCATGTTGGAAATGGGCTAACTGAGATTTCAGAATCACACATTTATTAGATATTTTGGACTGCAGTGTATTTAAATATCTTCCAACAAGTCAAACAAAACCAAAGGGTTCCAGCTGAAAATACTAAGACTTACTGTAAAGTCATGACTGTTACACCCCTTGTTAACGTTTATAGATGTATCGTACAGATCAAAGGGTGCCATTTTTATCAAATAATTTTTGGCTGAATTTGGAGCTGAGATGAAAGCCAGATGTTCCAAATCTTCCTGTGGATTTTGACTGGAACACTGCACTGAGTTGTTCTAAAAACAGTCCAAATGTCAGACCGGCCCCGACCAGTACTTTGTGCGATGGTGGCTCAGTTGGACCTGATGTCTGTCTCCTGTAGTGCCTGGTTTCCTGTTCTCTCCCGGTCGTTCTGAATGACTTTTCTCATCATAGTTTTCACAGGATTTGTCTTTGACATCCCAGTGAGAACATACAAACTCTACAAACTCTACTCATGCCCTATGTCGACTGGGATTCAAACCCAGGACTTTCTGGCTGAGAAGCAAGAATGCTAATCACTCAGCCACCAAACGCCTTAGAGAAATGCATGAAGGAAATGTAGACATGCATTTCTGTATGGGGACAGAATTAAGCGGCTGCTAAATGTAAGGAACATCTACTGTATCAGCATTTATGTGAAATTGTGATTTAGAGATTTTCTTTGTATACATTTATACTGTACATCCTTTGCAGGGGATTCTTATGGCTCTGATTCCATGTGTGGCATCAGCTCTACTGTAGAGGTTCAGCTTACATTATTTACTCTTGTGGCCCTAAGTCACGACAGGCAGCTGAGTTTAGTCCACTGTTGCCATAACAATAGCATGAAGGATGAAGATGCCACTGGTTAGCGGCGGCGGAGTGGAGGCCTCTCGGGAAGATGGATGTGAGGATTTCCCTTATTGGATTCTCAGCAAACATTGTACGTGCTATAAACACTGCAGGAAGACTTGCCAAGCACCCATTCACGTTCATTTAATAATTTCCCAACCGGTGACAATAAAGACCATCACCGCTTCATTCGTCTCCGGGACCATTAGGCAGGAGGCAGTGAGCAGTAAATGCAAATGTTATTGAGTGGAGTGGAGTGCGGCCGTGTCATCGGGGTCTTCACAGAGGTTTGATTGAATTAGTCCCGTGACATTTTGACTAGAGGCACAAAGGCAATGACACTGGAAGTCCATGGAGCTAACATTGATCAAAGGGATGGAAAAGGGGAGAGAATGATGCGATGCGAAAGAAATCAAAAGAATGGAGGAGCTGAGGAGCTGAGGAGGAGAAAACAGAGTGTCCTTGGTCTACAAAGACAAATGGCTAAAGGCATCTTAAAGACAACTCTATAGAGAGAATACATTGACCGGGAAAACTTGAGTGTGTTGGCTTGTATTTAATAGATAAGGTATTATTGTAACATATTCAGTTTTCACATTTGGAACAAAAACATCAGAAACACTGGGCATTTATAATAACCAAGGCTCAGGCGTTGTCCCTGGCAATGTTTAAGTACATGCTGAAAACTATCTCTGCATATAACTCATTTTAGATTTTAATTGATTTAAAGGAGCAGTATGTAAACATGTGGCCAAAAGTGGTACTGCAGCCTCTCCCACTCTCCCTGACTCAGGTTGCCAGATATGCAGACGAATCCAGCTGGAACCATAACAGCTGAATAGACAAGAGTTTTGTCAACAACAAATCTATAACCAACTCCTTTTTCACAAAGATAGAAATCCTGGTTTTATTCCTTGTTTTGTCGTTAATGATTTGAGAATCATAACGAGACATCGAAATGAAAACAATAACAAGATTTAGAGGCTGGAAAAGTAATTTAGAAATTCAAATATCTCTGAACTACTCTCATCTCATTTCTCATTTTCAACCCCTTTATTTGTCCATTTCTGGGTCGGGGGGGGTGGCAATGAGAGCTGCCACCCAATGCTCATAGCACCAGTCCCTCGCTGATCCTCTGCAGGGGGTGAGTCCACAGGAAGATGGCTGCTCCATCAGTTGTGAAACAGCCTTGATCTTTCAGCTGGGGCTTCAGGCAACGTGGGGTTAAGTGTCTTGCCCAAGGACACAACGACAGCAGTCATCAGTGGGAGCAGTTGGAGTAGGTCTCATGGTGGGAATCGAACTCACGACCTCCAGGCCTAAAGGCCAATGCTCTACCAACTGAGCTACTGTCGCCCCTGTCTCTGAACTACTGTTATCAGTTAAAGAAGGATTGGAAAAGAGCAGATTATTATTATGACAGATTAGGGCCCTTTAATGATGACAGATTAAGGCCCTTTAATGATGACAGATTATGGCCCTTTAATGATGACAGATTAAGGCCCTTTAATGATGACAGATTAAGGCCCTTTAATGATGACAGATTATGGCCCTTTAATGATGACAGATTAAGGCCCTTTAATGATGACAGATTAGGGCCCTTTAATGATGACAGATTAGGGCCCTTTAATGATGACAGATTAACAGATTAGGGCCCTTTAATGATGACAGATTAGGGCCCTTTAATGATGACAGATTAGGGCCCTTTAATGATGTCAGATTAAGGCCCTTTAATGATGACTTAACATGAAAATCGTAAATATCACAACTTTTTCTTTTTTAACACAATACGTGTAACGCATATGCACTCTTTCTATGTTCCTTTGTCTGTTTTTAATTTCTTGTGAAGAACTTTTTTTAATACATTATGAATTGTGCTTTTAAAATAAATGTGATTATATTCAAACTGTGGCTTCACACGACATTTTAACATTTAATTGTGTAATACGAACTAAAGGTACAGTAAAAACAGACTATAAAACAGATAGCCGTGCAATACTGTGTGTGTGTGTGTGTGTGTGTGTGTGTGTGTGTGTGTGTGTGTGTGGGAAGTGGTGAGACATTGAGTGGTATTAGCATTTTATGAACCTGACAAATGGGTGCAGGTAAATTGCGGCGTACATGCTGATGATACAAGTGTTATTTATTCATATACAATTGTACGGTCGTTATCGTTTAAGATAAGCAGTCACTTACCTTGAGAGCTCCTGTAATTTTCACTTCATTAGGCCACACTGATTGGCCGCCTGTTTTCTTTTGTGACCACGCAGCTGTGCCAAGAACCAGTGTCTTGGTGAAAAATTGTTGCATTTAAATTGAACTTTGTCCATGTGGGTATGGTTAATGGTCTATTAAAGGGGAAATTGAATAATGTATGAGTATGTGTCTCCATATATTAACCCATATGTGAGTAGGCTACATGCATATCTATTATTAACACATGTGTCTGCCACAGCCGGCGACGGAGGTCCTCCAGGCCCAATATGCTCGGCTACGGAGGTCCTCCAGGCCCAATATGCTCGGCGACGGAGGTCCTCCAGGCCCAATAGGCTCGGCGACGGAGGTCCTCCAGGCCCAATATGCTCGGTTGCATTGTGACCATCAATGTCAGCACATACAGTAATACAGCTTCATAGTCACAACCTGTGAACTATATATAGCCTTGATTCGAGTTCATTTCCCGACCAATAAAACATAATTACTAGATTCCTATCATGTGCCTCTTTAATTACGAAATGAATGATACAAATGTGCTTAAGAACGGATAAAACCAGTGAAAAAACAATACATTTTAATTAAACATTTTACGTTGTTGAACTTATCTGTTATCTGTTTGTGTGTCTGCTTATGATGTTTTTTACATGTGAAGGGACGAATGAGTAGAAATCAGTGTGAGCGAATACCGGCTCCAAAAGATCCATGGAAAAAATCTGGAACAATCTTCCTGAAGATGTGAGACAGGCCTCCTCAATGACAATGTTTAAAACCAGGTTAAAACAGTTCTGTTTAGCTGTGCTACAACTGAGGGATTTTATATTTTTATCTTTCTTTTTAATGTTCTGTGATTATTTATGATTTTAATGCTTTCTTGTTTTGTTCAGCACTTTGAATTGCCTTGTGTATGAATTGTGCTATACAAATAAACTTGCCTTGCCTTGCCTTGAGAACGTGAGCTGACAGGCTGCAATCACACTCATGGTTGGTGGGGGTGTACCCGGAAACAGAATTACCCAATACTTCTTTATGGCGTTTTATTTTCTCTCAAAAATGTCTTTACAGGATGGTCCAAAAGTGGCTCTTGGTCCAAAGCAACGTTCCAGATGTTGTCAATGCTGACGGGAGTATAATTTTTAGGACCAGTCTAGTTTAGCCGCTGTGGACTTTTGAATGCACTCATTAAAAAAATGGGGCTAGTGCAGCTAACACATGCACAAATGGGTTTTTTCACATTTTCCTGCCCAGCGGCCATTTTGAATCCCAGAGAGGGCAAGCAAAGAGCATTAGTTTCAATGGTACATCTTTTATACGAAATAAAGTTAAGAAAGAATCGAAATGTATTACGGCTTACGGCGGTATTACTGCTTTGGAAACCTTTTTAGGACTGCCTCTTGAATGTTTAGAAGTTTTTATTGTCTGTTGTTTATTTTTATGTAATTTTTTCTTGTCTGTGTTGGGTTATCTATCTATCTATCTATATTATTATTCTTATTAGTAGTAGTAGTAGTAGTAGTAGTAGCACAGTCCATGGCATTGCCTCATTGAGTGTTATCAAGAACTTTTCAGGAAACAATCTAATAATATTTTTCTGACTTGTTCCCAACAACGCTTCTGAAAAGTAAAATGTTGAGGATAAAAGGGAGCCTTGCACAAGGACAAAAACAAGAGTGCTGCAAGTCGAACAAGATGAAAGGCAAAGTTTGAGTAGGTCAGCTGTGTCTGCCGTTTGGTATTAGCAACTCTGAACGCTGAGACGTGAGTTCACAGAGGTGTGGACAGATGGGCAGGTCTGGGGGAGCAGAAGGAGTACATGGAAGAAGACATAGACCAAATGTTACGGCCTGCAGAGATGGCAAAGGGCCGGCGCGTTGCAAATGGTGATTAGAGAGATAGCTGCGGTAAAACTCAGGAGCAAGCAGTTTGATCTCGCTCTAAAGGAGGCAGAATTGGAGCAGCGCATTTTAGACGTTGGAGTTATGCAGAGAAAGAGCAGTGTGTGCAGAGTGTGTGTGTGGCAACTACCACTGCAGAGGCTTTAAATGAGATTGTCGGTGGTAGTGATAAGGTTGGCGTTTCAAAGATTTACTGTCACCGATAAACGTATGTAGCCTGTGTCCGTACAGCTCCTGCTAATTGCTCTTTTGTGTTCATTCTGCATTCTGAATGGAATTTGGACACTACAAGACACATGAAAACACAAACACACAGCCATCTTATCACTCAGGGCACTGGAACACAACCATGGCCCCATATTAATGTCATTTTATAATCCTATTTCATTATTATTTACAATATACTGTACATAATGCATCGGTTTTATATAGCGCTTTTTTGGACACTCAAAGATGCTTCACATGTGTCATTATTCATTCACTCCATACACGGTGGTGATAAGCTACTACTGTAGCCACAGCTGCCCTGGGGCACACTGACAGAAGCGAGGCAACCAGTATGTGCCATCGGCCCCTCCAACCACCACCAACCATTCACACACACACACCAGACTCATTCTAGGCAATGGGGGTGAAGTGTCTTGCCTAAGGACACAACGGCAGTTTGGCACTTTACAGCCGCAGCCGCCCCACTGTGGCTGGTGTTCCCAGAGGTTAAGTGTCTTGCCAAGGACACAACGACAGTAGTCAGTGGGAGTCGATGGTGAAAGTCTTGAGCGGGGCTTGAACCCCCGACCTTCTGGCTCAAAGGCCAACGCTCTACCAACTGAGCTACTGCCGCCCTAAATACATGATATAGGGAATTACATGATATAGGGAATTAAAAATGTGAATATTATATGGATGTACAGTATGGTGATGATGAAGACTATGATTAGAAAAGGTGTGATACTGGAAGATGTATAAGGTATTAAGGAAACAATATTATTATAAACAGATTATGGTTTGGTCCACTCAGTCTCATACATCGGAATTCACTCAATAAAATCCTTAAAATCAGCAGCAAAATCATTGGACATTGGGCTGTTTTTTCTTTTCACTTATTTAGAAATACAGGGTTTAGATAATGGATTAGAGGTCAGGACCTAGGAGGCCAATGCTGGAAACATACTGACTTTATTGTATTTACTTTCCTTAAAATCTGTGCAGAAAGAATAGAAAAACCAATACAAATATTTAAATACATTGCTTTTCTGCTCTTTATCTGTATTTATACTTAGATTGTGTGTTTCTGTGTACCCCCACCGGTGCTCTGTCTGTAAATGAAGTTTCTCACGGATTAATAAAGTTATTTGAATTGAATTATACACACACTAAATAAACCACAGACTAAGCTAATCTGCAGCAACTACATCATTTAAGTTGCATTCATTTAGACTAATAAACAGGGGGTGTGAAATTAAAAGTCTAAACTTGTTCTCACTCCTTTTTGTGCTGGAGTTTTGTTAATAAAACAAAAAACACTGTATACTTGTATCTTATCATGGATTCTTTCTTTTCTCTTTTGTTGTTTTGTTTTGTTACTTCTTGTTTTCCATGGCTCAAAATTCAGTATTCTTCATTGTCATTTTGTTTTACTATTTTGATTCTGATACAGGCGTTTATTATATTACGGGCTTTTACTAAAATGTACGATTGCTCCCACTGATCTTTTACACACGTCGCCATAGTTACACCATCACCATAGCATCTGAAAATGAATTCATTTTTCCGTGTCCTGGAGAAGTGAGATTTCCGCCCAGTATCTTAAGTCTAATACATTTCACTATTCAGCAGATTTTGTACCCGGGATATACTTTGCTACACTTTTTTCATGACAGAGATTTAAATGAAATCACTCGGGAGATTTGGAGCTTTGCGCGTGAATCACTGGCTTGACAAGATAAAGAAACCTCTAATACAGAAGCGCTGAATTATGTACATGTAAGGAGATGTGGGCCATGTTTTTGTTACCCTTCTGGTCTCAACTTTACCACTTTGCTGACATATTCCGATCACAAGCTTACGGCCATGGGTTCGGAGCCATGAGTGACAGCCTCTGGAGCGACGCAGCGGTCATGTACGAGCGATTAGCACCCTGAGAAACCGCTGAGTTGGCACATTAGGGCGACACGAGGAGGGGATGACAAGGTGTTTAACCCTTGGGGCGTGATGGAGTCATCCTTCAGAGACCTGCGGGCCGAGAGCAGGGAGTAGATCACGTGTGTGGAGGGTCGAGCGGAACGTCCTGAGACAAAATAGATTTCAATCGGGAGAGACTCGAACAGACAAAACATGGGTATTGTTAGAATTGTTTATTATTTGGCAGTAATCTGACATGACATAAATTACACACGTGACTCTGAGGACTTTTGAAGATTTCATTCATTGTGATGTACAGAATGTGGTTAGGATTTAGCCTTAGACCCCGGCAGAGAACAGTGATACAGCAGAAAGGGGAAAGAGACCCCAGACCCTGCTGTTGGTAGTTTAGGTGAAGGATGAAAGAGCTGGTCCAGGACGAGGCGGAGATGGGGAGGAGGAGGGTTGCGGCGTGAGTGAAGCTGCTGCTTGGATTGGGCTTCCTCGTGATATGAACAGTGAGGCAGTGCTTGATTGCTGAGGTTCCGTGGTCTAGAACAGAGGACTACAGACGAACTGCACAGGCTTTTTTCTGACAAACTCAGAGCCTTTGCTTAAAAACATTTACAATACAAGTTTCTCTACTCACTGTCCGCAGCTAGAACTAAAGAGGCAAACGCAAAATGTTGTAATGACTCTGGTTTGAGCTCTATTACTCTCATGATGTGTTGTAAGGTAATCGACAGTATTTTTTTTACACTGTTTTTATGTGTCTATTCATTCAATATTTAACCAGATTAGCACTGTATATTCTTAATGGTGTCTTATATATGCTTGTATGTGTATGTAAAGGTGTATTTGAATGCAGTTCAGTGGACAGCACTGAAGCTGCCTATAAGAGTTAGAGAATTAAGTCATTTTTTGTAGTCAGGCTTTTTGTTTTATAAATATCATGTTTTCAGACAACACTGTTTGAGTGCAATGATGTCTTGTTTGTAAATTTGAGAGTAGAGGACTTGTTTCGAAACTGTCACCAGCCAGTATGATACTTACTTATGTTGTGTTGTTAATCTCTTGTGCCTTTGACGTGTTGATACTAAAATAATTCAAATTGATTGGTTTTCTTGACATTTCCATTTACCTTGGTCTTGACATGATACAACATAATTAAGATTGTGTATTCTCAACAGTAATCAGGTTTTCTTTTTGTCTGTTGACAGCCTGTTTTGGTGTGTGTCTGTGCCCGGTCTGTGGTGTCTAACTATCAGGAAGTTTTACAGAGACTATCCCCACATCCCCGTCTCCACAACACTGTGCTCTACCTGCAGCGGTGCGTCTCGACTACCCCCAAACACTTGGGATTAACTAACGGTCCCTCCGCCCTGCAGGCTTGTCACAGCAATCCGCCAGCGCTGTCCCCAATTTAATACAGCTGCCACATGCTGCTCGGTAAATGGCGAAGGAAAGTACAGAGACAAACTTTATATTGACCGTATGGGAGGACATGTCATCAGAAACTCAGCAGGGGGAGTTTGAGTAAAAAAAAGTAAAAGTTGTAAGTGTTTGTGTGTGTGGCCTCCGTTTGAAATGAAAATTAAGTCATTACAAATAACACAACGTTGAAAATGATGAGTTTGAGATTGTCAGTCCAATACCCTCGGTCAGACTTGGCAAGAGCAGCTTTGATGTTCTCGCAGTGAGTGCTTACCTGAAAAGATAAATGGTTGCAATTAATACGAGACATAAATCTGTGTCAGCAAACACGGCCTCAATGGACGACTATTTGTTCTATCACATGTAATTATGCACTCAGCAAAATTAGGTAATGGGTTTGTGAGCCTCAGACAGATACACACAATATCATGTACTGTACACACGATGTCATATACACACAATATCATTTACACACAATATCATGTACACACAATATCATATACACACAATATCATATAGACACAATATCATTTACACACAATATCATATACACACAATATCATATACACACGATGTCATATACACACAATATCATTTACACACAATATCATTTACACACAATATCATTTACACACAATATTATATACACACTATATCATGTACACACAATATCATGTACACACAATATTATATACACACTAGATCATGTACACACAATATCATATACACACAATATCATATACACACGATGTCATATACACACAATATCATTTACACACAATATCATTTACACACAATATCATGTACACACAATATCATGTACACACGATATCATGTACACACAATATTATATACACACTATATCATGTACACACAATATCATGTACACACAATATTATATACACACAATATCATATACACACAATATCATATACACACAATATCATATACAGACGACAGTAGCTCAGTTGGTAGAGCATTGGCCTTAAGGCCTGAAGGTCGTGGGTTCAATTCCCACCTCTACACCTTCTCCACCGACTCCCACTGATGACTGCTGTCGTTGTGTCCTTGGGCAAGACACTTAACCCCACTTTGCCCAAAGCCCCCACTGAAAGATCAAGGCTATGCTCACACTCAGAGAGCAGCCGTCCTCCTGTGGACTCACCACCTGCAGAGGGTCAGTGAGGGGCTGGTGCTATGAGACTTGGGTGGCATCTCTGACTGCCACCCCCCTGACCCAGAAATGGATTAAAGGGAAGAAAATGGATGGATGGATCATATACACACAATATCATATACACACAATATTATATACACACTATATCATGTACACACTATATTATATACACACGATGTCATATACACACAATATCATGTACACACAATATCATATACACACAATATCATGTACATACAATATCATTTACACGCAATATCATGTACACACAATATCATTTACACACAATATCATATACACACAATATCATTTACACACAATATCATTTACACACAATATCATATAGACACAATATCATGTACACACAATATCATTTACACACAATATCATGTACACACAATATCATATACACACAATATCATATACACACTATATCATTTACACACAATATTGTTTACACACTATATCATGTACACACAATATCATTTACACACAATATCATGTACACACTATATTAATTACACACAATATTGTTTACACACTATATCATGTACACACAATATCATTTACACACAATATCATGTACACACAATATCATATACACACTATATCATTTACACACAATATCATATACACACTATATCATTTACACACAATATCATATACACACTATATCATATACACACTATATTAATTACACACAATATTGTTTACACACAATATCATTTACACACTATTTTTTACGTCTGCGTCGGTTTCCTCCGGGTGCTCAATAGATCTCAATATATCGAGTGAGTGAATGGAAGGTGTTTGGTCGGAGGTATGGTCGGAGGTTTTGATAGACCAGTGTGTTCGAATGACAGAAAGCATCATCATCAAACTTTTGCTACAGATTCATGATCCAAGGTAAGACAAACACATCACAAAAAAAACACAAAACAACACATAATCACAGCAATAAGCCTCACACTGGTACAAACAGCTGTACCAGTGTCTCCACAGATCTCCACAGATGGTACCACCTGACATTGATTTTCACATTTGTCAGGATTTTGATTATAATATCTGAACTCTGAACATTATTAAGTGCTTTGGGTGACCTTGGTCTGTAAAATGGCGCAATATAAATACATTTATGTTGAGATAATTCCCAAATTGACATAATATTAAGAAGCTCAGTGGTACAAACATGTGTCTACTGTATGTGATATAAGATCCAACTAGCGTGGAAGTGATGTATATGTGTATGTGTCAAACTGAAATTTCCCCATTGTGGGATGAATAAAGAACCCTCTCTTCTGATTAGTTCCCCATTCAAAACTATTTTCTTGAGAGTTATAAAAAATTAAAACTTGTGGATGACCTTCAGTTTCTATCTATCATGAAATTAACCTTGATGAATACTAATGTTTTGCAATGTGAAAGTCACGGTACATCGTAAATATACCAAATGTGACACATTTCAAGTGAGGGAGGATACGTTTTCAGCCAGACCCAAATGTAACACAGATCTATAATGAGATGGCTGGACTCCTGGTGTTAACAGCGGATATCTGCGAGGCCCGGATCGCAGATTTGATTAAATTACAGTCGGTGCAATTTCACTGGCCTGGGGATATTCATCTCTCAATGGAAATGTTCTACAATTTCACCTGGCCGGACTTATCAGAATAACAAACGCATCTCTGAACCTGGGGCAGATTGCTGTGCAGGTTATAGCAGCGAAAATGTGAAAAAACACTGTCACAATAAAGCATTACAGAAAAAACATGGAAAAGATATGATTATGTGTCTGTGCAAGTGGGGCATAAACAGTTCAATAGTGTTCAGGTTCACACTAATGGACACATACAGTAGGACGGGCTGCATCGGCAATTTGCCATCCGTGCAATTTCCATTTCCATACAAGCGTGGAGCGAGGACGTTCAGTGAATCTCATCTACTGCTTTTGTTGCTTTCTAGTCGCCGTACCCACCGTCGTACCCTTTGAGGTACCCACTGCCGTACCAAGCGCCGTATCCACCGCCATACCCACTGCCATACCCACTGCCGCACCTGATGCCAAACCCACCCCCATACCCACCGCCGCACCCATCCCCATACTCATCACCATACCCACCACCGTACCCATCACCATACCCACCATCATGCCCACCGCCATACCCAACACAGTACCCACCACCATACCCACCACTGAACCCACCAACATACCCACCACAGTATCCACTGCCATACCCACTGCTGCACCCACCCCCATACCCACCATCATACCCACCATCATACCCACCGCCATACCCACCATCATACCCACCCCCATACCCACCATCATACCCACCGCCATACCCACCCCCATACCCACCATCATACCCACCCCCATACCCACCATCATACCCACCGCCATACCCACCGCCATACACACCATCATACCCCCCCCCATACCCACCGCCATACCCACCGCCATACACACCATCATACCCACCCCCATACCCACCATCATACCCACCCCCATACCCACCCCCATATCCACCATCATACCCACCCCCATACCCACCCCCATATCCACCATCATACCCACCCCCATACCCACGATCATACTCACCGCCATACCCACCACAGTATCCACTGTCATACCCACCCCCATACCCACCCCCATACCCACCCCCAAACCCACCACCATACCCACCCCCATACCCACCACCATACCCACTCCCGCACCCACTGCCATATCCAACGCCGCACCCACCAACATACCCAACGGCGCACCCACCAACATACCCAACGGCGCACCCACCAACATACCCACCGCCGTACCCACTGCCATATCCACCACTTTCACTATCGACTTTGCATGGAAACTCGCTGCTGCCGGTTTTTTTTCTATTTACATCATTTACAATCCACATCTTGACATAGTAAAGTTGCAAAATGGTGGCCGTAAAGATGGATCTTGTTGGGTGACTCCTCCAAGGTTGTATTTCCCATTAAGCGAGAGGCCAAGTGAGCTCCAGCGACCTCTGGCCCTCAGTCCGTTGCTCGCTCGAACACAGCTCAGACGTGTTGTGAGGCTCTCAGCAGCTGCTCTGACGGAGAGACATGCATTATCCTCGCTGTGAACGCTCCGATGACTCCACTCTCAAAAAAACTCAAGAGCCTGCGTTTGTTTGGTGCTGATGATTTACCCCTGAAAGGATTTTCAGATCAAGTGCTGTCTGAGACCATTCGACAATATCTATTTTTCAAGGTGAATTTTGAGGTTTTGTACTCTGCCCCACTGTTATCAGCAGACATGGATCATATGAAATAGAAGGTGAACTGTCGGCAACAAGTCACTGCATTTATCGCTCCATTTTCAGGGGTTTCTAGCAGTTTGAGAAGTCTATATTCACACAATATGTCAAGCCCAGTATATTGGTATAAAGATAAACTGGCATTATCTACTCCACAGACGAAAAAATAAATTCACGGACACAGTTGATACATTTAGCATAAGGAAAACCTCACGCTTTACGAAGTTTGCATGGTATAACGTTTGACCACAAAACATGCAAGAAAGAGCCATTTGAGCCACAGTGTGACACAATGCGCTGAGAGGCAGGCACAAATGCATGTTGCTTCCAATATGGAGTGGGGTCAAAATTAGATAATCATTCCTTTCTTTGGGGTCTGGGGCTTGCAAAAAGTCCTGGTGCATTTTAGCCTCATGAACAAAGTTGGGACAATAATCTTACTGGACTTCATGTGCAGAGTTGCTTGGGTTATTTAAAAAAAAAGAAAAAAAAAGAGTAGAAGTAACAGTTATTTGCGTTGCTGTGCATTCAAAAAGCCAAGTAATTATGTTAATGAAATTATCTTGACCCTAGACTGGTACTAGACTGGTCCTAGACTAGTCCCGGACTGATCCCAGACTGATCTCTGACTGGTCCTGGACTGGGTCAGAGCAATCTCACAAGCGCTAGTTACCACAGCAACACACACTGTTTACTTGCAGCAGTAGTATTTAGTTTTCTGTATTTCATGTGATACATTTTACCATGTACTGCTCTAATGACATAGTTTTAATAAAAGTAGTGAAAAACTAAAACTGCTTTTTTATTCTTCTCAGATTCCCATCCATTCTAATGGGAGCCACACAAACGATTGCTCTGGGAGTTCTAGTAGTTTCATATTTGTGTTAATATGCTCTACGTGCTGTATTCCCACAAAATGAGTGTTGCATTTTCTGACTTTGTACAGAGTCAGCTATTAAAAATTCAACGTTGTGTACTTCATACCGCCCTTGTGCGTCGCCATAAACATGTCCAAATAAGAGCCACATGGGGACCACAGCTAAGCAGCCGTTAAACTCAGTCCTGTCCCCTATAGCCCTGTATTTCTGCCCTGAGCGTAAAAGTCAGTAGTCCATACAGAAGTGGGCCATAATGACCCTGAACCAGACGACTCCCCTTGGACTACACTTGAGGACGGTTTGCCGGGAAGAATATGAATCAAGAGCAAACATGCAAACGGGCAGAGGGGCGTTATATCACAGGATCCAGGCTCAGACCGAAGAATGCAATCCTCCAAATCCTATTATCTTTGTATTAGAATGAGGGAGAAAAAGGACAGCTGTGGGAAACCAGCGGAAAAGACCATAAGGCGTGAAAGGGATACGTCAGATTGTTTGCCATGTTTCAAGGAACTGCATGGTATATACGGTATGTTTGGGGTTTGTAGTGAAACAACAGCTGTGGCCTGGTTTTCTCCCTGATTGGACATTTCCACACCGCTACCAAGCCAACAGAGATCTCTAGGGCCATCGGAGACCTCTAGGACCATCAGAGACCTCTAGGACCATCAGAGACCTCTAGGACCATCAGAGCACTAATAGAGACCTCGAGGACCATCAGAGACCTCTAGGACCATCAGAGACCTCTAGGACCATCAGAGCACTAACAGAGACCTCTAGGACCATCAGAGACCTCTAGGACCGTAGTAACAGGACGTCAAAACAATCCTTAGGTTTTAAGTGCACAATCTTGAACTTAAAATCTCAAGTTTTATTGTACTTACCTTAAGCCTAAAGTGCAGTCTATATTGCACCTACCCTAAAGTGCAGTCTATGTTGCACTTACCCGAAGCCTAAAGTGCAATCTATATTGCACCTACCTTAAGCCTAAAGTGCAGTCTATGTTGCACTTACCCGAAGCCTAAAGTGCAATCTATATTGCACCTACCTTAAGCCTAAAGTGCAGTCTATATTGCACTTACCCGAAGCCTAAAGTGCAGTCTATATTGTACCTACCTTAAGCCTAAAGTGCAGTCTATATTGCACTTACCCTAAGCCTAAAGTGCAGTCTATATTGCACTTACCCGAAGCCTAAAGTGCAGTCTATATTGCACCTACCTTAAGCCTAAAGTGCAGTCTATATTGCACCTACCCTAAGCCTAAAGTGCAGTCTATGTTGTAAGTAAGTAAGTAAGTAAGCTTTATTTATATACCGCCTTTCACAGACCAGAGTCACAAAGCGTTGTTGCACTTACCCGAAGCCTAAAGTGCAATCTATATTGCACCTACCTTAAGCCTAAAGTGCAGTCTATATTGCACTTACCCTAAGCCTAAAGTGCAGTCTATATTGCACTTACCCGAAGCCTAAAGTGCAGTCTATGTTGCACCTACCTTAAGCCTAAAGTGCAGTCTATATTGCACTTACCCGAAGCCTAAAGTGCAGTCTATATTGCAGTCTAGACTGCACTTTAAGCCTAAAGTGCAGTCTATATTGCACTTACCCTGAGTCTAAAGTGCAGTCTATATTGCACTGAGCCAAAGCCTAAAGTGCAGTCTATATTGCACTGAGCCATAGCCTAAAGTGCAGTCTATATTGCAACGAGCCAAAGCCTAAAGTGCAGTCTATATTGCACTGAGCCAAAGCCTAAAGTGCAGTCTATATTGCACTTACCCTGAGCCTAAAGTGCAGTCTATATTGCACTGAGCCAAAGCCTAAAGTGCAGTCTATATTGCACTGAGCCAAAGCCTAAAGTGCAGTCTATATTGCACTTACCCTGAGCCTAAAGTGCAGTCTATATTGCACTGAGCCAAAGCCTAAAGTGCAGTCTATATTGCACTGAGCCAAAGCCTAAAGTGCAGTCTATATTGCACTGAGCCAAAGCCTAAAGTGCAGTCTATATTGCACTGAGCCAAAGCCTAAAGTGCGTTGCGGTGGATGATTCTCTAAGGAAATATAATTGTTTTTTTCCAATCCTTTTTCCTGATTCTTGTTTGATACTGATCAGATTCACAAACCCGCCATATTATTCTTTTGTCTGAAAGTCCTTTGAAGAGACCAACAAATGCTTTTTCATTATTGTCACCACTTCTATAGATGAGAAATTAGTAAAACCAAAGTTGATGTGAACTGACAACAAAGATTAATTTTGTTTCATGTGGATTGGCCCAATAATTAGATGAGAAAAATGACAAATAAGTAAAAAATGTATTAAAAACACAAATTGAATGCCTTAAAAAAGATTTGCAGCCGCGACAAGCAATAATGTTGACAAGAAAATTCATTAAAAAATTCTTCCTTGAAGAGAGAAATAAATCGAAAATGCACTTGAAAAAGACACAACGCCTTGTTCTACTGACAAATGTAGTTTGATGTCAAAATGTCCTCAATTCAAGATAAAAACTCAAGCATTTTTTGTTTTACCTTATATTTGATCATTCTTGTCGTGTACAGAGCTATAACAGAGAACATGCTCTTGGGTTATTTGTGAGAATTACAAACTATGCCACTCATATTGCCAAATCAATATTCAGCAATTACAACTTCTTCTTAGTGCAAGAGAAAGTGGCCTTCAACCGAGTTAGTCCCGACCATAGAATGTAAATATCAACAAATGTACTGTAGTAGAGCTTTTTCAAAATGGCCGCTGGGCAGGGACAAGTAAAAAAAAGATTTGTGCATGTGTTAGCTGCACTCACCCCATTCTCATTTAACGAGTGCATTCAAAAGTCCACAGCGGCTAAACTAGACTGGTCCAAAACATATACTCTCTTCAACATCAACAGCATCTAGAATGTAGTGTTCGACCAAGAACCACTTTTGGACCAAGAACCACTTTTGGACTAAGAGCCACTTTTGGACCAAGAGCCACTTTTGGACCAAGAGCCACTTTTGGACCAAGAACCACTTTTGGACCAAGAACCACTTTTGGACCAAGACCCACTTTTGGACCAAGAACCACTTTTGGACCAAGAGCCACTTTTGGACCAAATACCACTTTTGGACCAAGAACCACTTTTGGACCAAGAACCACTTTTGGACCAAAAGCTACTTTTGGACCAAGAACCACTTTTGGACCAAGAGCCACTTTTGGACCAAAGCCACTTTTGGATCGAGAACCACTTTTGGACCAAGAACCACTTTTGGACCAAGAGCCACTTTTGGACCAAAGCCACTTTTGGACCAAATACCACTTTTGGACCAAGAACCACTTTTGGACCAAGAACCACTTTTGGACCGAGAGCCACTTTTGGACCAAGAGCCACTTTTGGACCAAGAGCCACTTTTGGACCAAGAACCACTTTTGAACCAAGAACCACTTTTGAACCAAGAGCCACTTTTGGACCAAGAACCACTTTTGGACCAAGAACCACTTTTGGACCAAGAGCCACTTTTGGACCAAGAACCACTTTTGGACCAAATACCACTTTTGGACCAAGAACCACTTTTGGACCAAGAACCACTTTTGGACCAAGAACCACTTTTGGACCAAGAACCACTTTTGGACCAAATACCACTTTTGGACCAAGAGCCACTTTTGGACCAAATACCACTTTTGGACCAAGAACCACTTTTGGACCAAGAACCACTTTTGGACCAAATACCACTTTTGGACCAAGAGCCACTTTTGGACCAAATACCACTTTTGGACCAAGAACCACTTTTGGACCAAGAACCACTTTTGGACCGAGAGCCACTTTTGGACCAAGAACCACTTTTGGACCAAGAGCCACTTTTGGACCTAGAGCCACTTTTGGACCAAGAACCACTTTTGGACCAAGAGCCACTTTTGGACCAAGAACCACTTTTGGACCAAGAGCCACTTTTGGACCAAGAACCACTTTTGAACCAAATACCACTTTTGGACCAAGAGCCACTTTTGGACCAAATACCACTTTTGGACCAAGAACCACTTTTGGACCATCCTGCAAATACGTTTTCAAGAGGAAAGAAGACACTACACAAAAGCATTGGGTAATTCTCTTTCCGGGTACACCCCCACCACCAAGGAGTGAGTCTGCAGTATATCAGCGCCACATGCTCATGGACTTTTTGGAGCCGGGACCCGCCCACACGGTCTTGACCTGAGCCATGAAGGTAATTGTAAAACTATGCACCATTCTGATCCACGTCTCATTACTTTTGGGCTCACAGTCAGAGGGTCCTCAAGCAGCTCGATTCTTTTCTCCCGGGAGTCAATGAGAACGAGGCAACATGGAGCCCATTTAATCTGAATCAAGCAAATGAACCTTGGATGAGGAAAGAAGGAATGAAAAGAACGCTCAAGTGGTCATGATTTCATATCTGTAATTTGGTAGTGAGAGCGAAGAGGAAAATTTAATCAAGTAATGGACTCTTTGGAATAATTAGTTTCACTTTTAGAGAATAGAAATATGTTAGAAAGATGCCTAATTTTTACACCTATAATGTGGATTTCAATGTTTGTGTTTATATAGTTTTATAGTTAAACCAGTTAAAAAGAATAAACAAGACCAGGTTGAACTGAATGTTGTTGTTGACCAGAGAGAGACCAGAGAAACCAGATAGAGACCAGAGAGAGACCAGCGAGAGAGAACAGAAAGAGGCCACAGAGAGAGAGCAGAGAGAGACCAGAGAGAGACCAGAAAGAGACCAGAAAGAGGCCACAGAGAGAGAGACCAGAAAGAGACCAGAGAGAGACCAGAGAGAGACCAGAAAGAGACCAGAAAGAGGCCACAGAGAGAGAGACCAGAAAGAGACCAGAGAGAGACCAGAGAGAGAGGCCAGAGAGAGGCCAGAGAGAGACCAGCAGAGAGACCAGCAGAGAGCTAAACCAGAGAGAGAGACCAGAGAGAGACCAGCAGAGAGCTAAACCAGAGAGAGAGACCAGCGAGAGAGACCAGAAAGAGGCCACAGAGAGAGAGACCAGAAAGAGACCAGAGAGAGACCAGAGAGAGAGGCCAGAGAGAGGCCAGAGAGAGACCAGAGAGAGAGGCCAGAGAGAGGCCAGAGAGAGACCAGAGAGAGACCAGAGAGACCAGAGAGAGACCAGAGAGAGACCCGAGAGAGACCAGCAGAGAGCTAAACCAGAGAGAGAGACCAGAGAGAGAGACCAGAGAGAGACCAGCAGAGAGCTAAACCAGAGAGAGAGACCAGCGAGAGAGGCCAGAGAGAGGCCAGAGAGAGACCAGAGAGAGAGGCCAGAGAGAGACCAGAGAGAGACCAACAGAGAGTTAAACCAGAGAGAGAGACAAGAGAGAGACCAGAAAGAAACCAGGGAGAGACCAGCAGAGAGCTAAACCAGAAAGAGAGACCAGAGAGAGGTGCTCCGCTCTCAGAGAGGACTGTGATCCGTCTGTTCTGGAGGTTCTTTGTGAATCCGGACTTTTAAACCGAGCTCTTAGTAAAATCAGAGACTCTTCTGTCCCCCGAGAAGCCATGTTCCAGCTTCTTCCCTCTGGCAGAAGACGTCGTTTGCTGAGCGGCAGGACATCTCATTTTACGAACAGCTTCTCACCACAAACTTTTCTCAGTTTAAACACAGCACTTTAATAATCTTCACTCATCGCAAAAAACTATTATAATTGTTCATATTCTTTATAAAGTCGAGACAATCTAATCAGCGAATCTCTTTAAATAACTTCTACTTTAAACATTTTTCTCTCCAATTCCACCCACAGCTTTACATTTAATCATTCACTTTGCTGCTTTTATGGACTTGAAGGTTTCTTGTTTGCGCTGGACATTAATGGGCTGTGATAAAGGCCTCTCTACACCACATCCATTCGCTCCCAGAGCTCCTGATAGATTTTCTGGGACTAGGAAAAGTCAAAAGGTCGAACCCAAGGATGAGTCCAGGAGAGCATGAAATTGAAGTAGGCCTAATGCATACATCTAAATTATATACAGTGCAGCCCTATCTGAAGAGGAAATGTCAGTCTGTGCTCTGGGTTGCACATTTGATCTATATTTAGAGCAGGTTTTCTGATTCCCGAGGTCTAGCTCCTGATAACGTATGATTATAGGAAATGTTGTTTGTGCCAGGCTTGAAACACATCCCCATGTAATCACCAAAAGCACGAAGAGGCCATAGAAGCGGACAGGGATATCAAATGTACACATATTTGGTCAATAATGGTCATAATGGTTTCAAACATATATATTTATGTACTCAATTCAATGTATTTGTCACTGCAGTGGTCTGTCACATAGAAGCCGTTGGTCCATAGTGGCTGGATGACAGGTACTGTATTGTTAAAATCTAAAATAAAACAAAATCAAAAAGTAAGTAATATTTATTTATATACCGCCTTTCACAGACCAGAGTCACAAAGCGGTTTACAATTGTTGTTTTTAGGGCATTTGTCTCTCACTCCACACAGAGATGGGAGCGGGGCCAGTACAGGAGGCACATCCCAGACCTATTGTACATGTTTTTAGTGGTAGGGGAAACCGAAGCACCTGGAGGAAACCTAAACAGACACAAGGAGAACATGCAAACTCCATTCAGAAAAGGCCCTGTTCCGACGGGGATTCAAACCCAGGATCTTCTTGCTGAGAAGAAAGAGGGCTAACCACTCAGCCACCGTGCTGCCGAAACCAGTTCCTTGTGATATGTCTCTGGTCATTACCGGATCTTGGTTTGAACTTTATGAACCAACCACACTGGAAAAAAATCCTTGAACGAAATCAAGAAATAGTAAAATTAAAGAAAAATAAATCTGCCAATAAACAATATGACTTGACAAGATTATTATACTAACCCCAAATGACTTGATTCTAGTTTAAAAACATACATTTGTTCAAGTATTATTTTCTTTTTCCTTAAATTTTTTTGAGAAATGTTGTCTTCAAATATCAGAACATACTTTTTTTTTATCTAAACAAGAAAAAATGTCTGGAAAAAATACTTAAAACAAGCTAAAAAACGTCACTGCTCAGACTTCTTTCTCTAATAAGATTATGAAGTATTATTATCTTATAAACTAGTAACATAATCGTGCACAACAAAGCAGCATGAGCATAATTTATGTTATTTAGAGTCATTCATTGTACCAAATTTGTACTTCTTTCACCTGCTTCCCAAGTCAGGAGAGTAAAAAAAAAACAATTAAAGGATTTGCTCCTACTTACTGCCTGTGAAATGTAAATTATGTCCGGTCCAACGAGAGCCTATTGATCAGAGGTGTGTGGTCGACCCAATCGCTCTTACATCATGAGCGGTTCTTTTAATTGGGCCTGGCCTCATTGTTCTTCACTATTGATTGAAACCTGGGCTCTGAAGACCTAATCAAGCTCCCACGCCGCTCACACAATCACTTCCTGATTCATAAAAGAGTCCAACGATGCTCCGCCGGGTTTCATTTCATAGAAGGCATGTGCACTTTGTTTTGGCAATTAAGTAAGGGATAATGTGTATTACGCAGGTCATTATCAGAAAATAAGTACCGACAGGGCGAAGCGCGTCGGGGTCCGCTTCCGCCCTGATTGTACTTATTTTCCGATAATGACCTGCGAACTATACAGTATCCTGCTTATCATACGGCTTTGTACCAACAGAACAAAGCCATTCCTAAAAGCCACTTTTAGGAATGGCAAAAGGTTTATTTAATGACAGAAAATAATATAGTTCCCAAAGGTTTTCCCGTGGCTATGCTAGTAACAGTTAGGCTAGTAACAGTTAGGCTAGTGACAGTTAGGCTAGTAACAGTTAGGCTAGTAACAGTTAGGCTAGTAGCAGTTAGGCTAGTAACAGTTAGGCTAGTAACAGTTAGGCTAGTGACAGTTAGGCTAGTAACAGTTAGGCTAGTAACAGTTGGGCTAGTGACAGTTAGGCTAGTGACAGTTAGGCTAGTAACAGTTATGGTGCGTTCAGACCAAACGCGATTTCTGCGGCCAAATCGCGTCTATCGCGCGGCTTGAGCCGCTTGTGACAAATTGTGGCAGCCGCTGTCACAGAGAAACTTGGCCGCGCGGCCAGGACACTAGAGGGCAGCCGCTGTCACAGAGCGTTGAGAGCGTTTAGGGGCGGGGCTTGTCTCTTTTGCCTGTAGCTTCCCAAAATGGATGTCAGCGAAGGAGTTGCTTTATCTGATAAATAAAGCCAGACACGTCGTCAAAGGGCGAATCGACGACGTGTCTGGATTCATCAGATAGTCCGTAGACGGTTGGAGTTTGGTGAGTTTCACCATTTGCTCCGGGAGCTGCGCTCGGATGAGGGTCGCTTTCAGCGGTACTTTCGTCTCTCCCTGGCCCAGTTTGACGACCTACTGACCCGCATTGGCGCTAGGATCTCCTACCAGGACTCCAACTACAGGCGCTCTATTCCAGCTGAAGAGCGCCTGTCCATCTGTCTGCGGTTAGTGTTTTTTACCCCATTCAGAATTCCTAAAAACTTACAAAGTGTGTCATTTTTCAATCACAATCCACAATGTAATTGCTCAGAAAACAGTATTATGGCAACAATATGGTGTCTATGATTACTGTCTATGATGTTTACTGTCTACTAGTTTAACGTATTTTATGCTACACAAGTTTTGTCACGTGATTTTTATGAATGTAATTGTGATAAATATGTTCATATCATTTTGTAATTGCAGGTTTCTTGCCACTGGGGACTCCTACAGGACCATTGCGGGGAGCTTCAGAGCGGGCATATCCACCGTCTCCATGCTCATCCCAGATGTGGTGGCAGCCATCTGGGACTGCCTCGTGGAGGAGTTCATGGCTGTGCCTGGAGCAGAGGAGTGGAGGTCCGATGGAACTTCCCTCTGTGCTGTGGGGCCATTGATGGGAAGCATGTGGCTGTGAAGGCACCCCCCAACTCTGGGTCCATGTTTTTTAATTATAAGGGGCACCATTCCCTTGTGCTCCTGGCTGTAGTGGATGCCCAGTACAGGTTCAGGGTGATTGATGTGGGAGGGTACGGCAGATCCAGCGATGGAGGCATCGTGTCCAACTCTGCCTTTGGTGAGGCTCTGCGCGAGGGCACACTCGACCTGCCTCCTGACCAGTGCATACCTGGAGCTGACCACAGAGGACCCCAGCCCCATGTGTTCGTGGCAGATGAGGCCTTTTCACTGCGCTGCAATTTAATGCGCCCTGCCCATCTCCAGGATGAGGATGAGGATGGCTGGAGATGGGCAGGTTCCTGCACCGAGGGGAGCTGCTGCCGGTGAAGAACCACTTCCAGGCGTGCAGCGGATGGCCGCCTGGAAGCCAGCAGTGGACATAAGGAAAGTGTTCATGGCCCACTTCAGTGAGGAGGGAGCACTGCCGTGGCAGCCCACAGAGTAGTCATGTCCACCACAAGACTGACCCACATCTGGCCATAGTCCAAACCCATATTGATTTGCACTATTCTATTCACCTGTATACCTTCTGTTTCTAGGTAATGACTGCCAGACTCCACTGCGACTCCACTCCAACTTCAGGTTAATCATATGCACATTCAAGCTTTTCCATAATTACAAGGTTGTTAAAACAGTAAAAGGTGAAATGAATAAAAAATACTGTCAACTACTGTATCGCTCTTTAAGTGTTTGTTATTCCATCTTCTATAAAACCCAGTCAGCTCTTATAAAAGTAAATGTACAAATATAGAATAGCATTTTCTGTCAATATTATATGAAAGGTAGTAATGGTTGGCTTGAAGTAGAACACATGAGGTTTGAAAAATATTTTCTTTATAAAAAAAGGAACAAACAATGAAAAATAAATGAAATGTACATATAAACAAATGAAAAGGAGCTTGCTTGGAGGAGGTGCGGTGGAAGAGGAAAGGGACACATGTCTGTTTCCTCCCCTGCAAAAGGTGTTACCTTAGGTAAAAAAAACTGTACTGGCCAATGGTTCCAAATTAAGCAGAACGGTGCTGCTTTCATATAAAAGTTGGTACATTTTGAATTTCACAAATTCTTTTGACTCTGGTGCCACCCTTTGCAGGAGAGGAAAGAGAGAGAGCAGGAACTGATGTTCTTCTGAGTAGTCGGGCGGTCCGGCTGCTTTGGTCCGTAGAGTCTCCAGCAGCTCCCGCTCCCACTCTGAAGGCCCACCAAGGAAGAGGGCTCGGAAGAGGCCCACGTCCGTAGAGCCGCCAACAAAGAACACAGGGCAATCACAGTGTTAAAAAGTGGAACATGTATTTCAAAAAAGCAAAATGAAGAGAGCAAATAATATCTGTATTAAAGCCAGAGTGTGTAGACATAGTTAAACACATGTAAAACACTTTTAAGTTGTGTGTTTGTTACAATTAACTTGAACATTGCAGTTATCAATGAAATTACTCACACATGCACAAATTTCGACAGTTACAAACTAATATCTCTGAAGTGTATTTCGCAATGAAATTTGAAATTGGCTGTAAAAAAGTAATACTCTATTGTCTGCATTAAACAGGATAGCTGCCATCTTGTGGCAACCATTGCATGTATTTGTTCAGTACTTTTATAGCATAAGGTATTTCAGTAGTATGTTTTTATCGAAGAAAGAGGGAAGATGTGTTGTATCAGACCAAAGCTTCTTTCCACCTGTAGTGCCTTGACATCTTGTCGTTTCTCTGTAAATTTGTCGTCTACACTGATGTAACAGCCCTTGGGTAATTTTGGCATATTATGCAGTAACATTTTGTTTATATGAACAGTCCTGTAATAAGAATAAAAATAAAACAATGATTAAAAAAAGCCACACCTGTAGGTGCAGAAGCAGGGGAAGGTCCAGCCCTCACAGAAGAAGAACCGGCTGAGGAAGCAGCAGCAGCAGCAGCAGCAGCTCAGGCAGCTCAGGCCAAGATGTCTCACCTTGTGTGGTGGTGGCAGTATCTGCACCAGAAGAAAACAAGAAATACAATTATTTCATATCATGTGTACATTGCGCTTATGACATTTATATGTACATAATAATGTACATTATTATGTACATTTAAATGATTTGTTCATATAAAAGGGAAAAGTGAAATTTAACACAACACATGATCAAGATCTATCCTGGTTTGAAAATAGCCAATGCCTATTTTCACCTGGCCATGATGTTAAGAAAGCATTAAAAGAAATGCATACACAGAAAGCAATATAAATGTAAAAGTCAGCAAAATGTGGGTAATAGAAAGGAAAGAAATGTATTTTTTCCAACTGTTCGAGGTCTCCGTTTGCTGCATGACACCGACCTTCAGCACCTCATATGTGTCCCTCAGATTCTTCCACCGCTTTTTGCAAACTTCCACTGAATAAACACATCAACTCGTAAGCAGGAAAGTAGTAGTTTTTTTCGCGGGGAAATATTTACAACATTGAAAAGTTAAAATAACTTACCCGAGACACCAACCACCTCGCTAACCCTCCTCCAAGCAAGCTTCTTTTTATTTCGGTCCCGGTAGCTGTGGTCCGCAGTGTTATATAGCTCAGAATGAGCACCGACCTGAGCAATTGACGTGTCCTCCATAGCTGTCATCTACCAGTGTTTTTCCGGTAGTGAAATGCGTCACTACGTCACTGGAGGAGAAAGCTCCTGATTGGTCGGCACACGCGAATTCTCCCAAAAAGTTCAACATTGTTCAACTCTAGCGGAGGCCGCGTTGGAGGCACGAATCGCGCGAAACGCGCGTCAAAACGCTTGACATCTCAAAACACGCCGCGCGAATCGCGCGAAACGCTCGAATTCGCGCCGCTCTGGCCGCGCGAATCGCGCCGCGTGATCTCTCGCCGCTCCTTGGCGCGCGTCCCCCATGTTGTGTCAATGTAGACCCGCCGCTTTGGCCGCAGAAATCGCGTTTGGTCTGAACGCACCATTAGGCTAGTGGCAGTTAGGCTAGTAACAGTTAGGCTAGTAACAGTTAGGCTAGTGACAGTTAGGCTAGTAACAGTTAGGCTAGTAACAGTTAGGCTAGTAACAGTTAGGCTAGAAACAGTTAGGCTAGTAACAGTTAGGCTAGTGACAGTTAGGCTAGTGACAGTTAGGCTAGTAACAGTTAGGCTAGTGACAGTTAGGCTAGTGACAGTTAGGCTAGTAACAGTTAGGCTAGTAACAGTTAGGCTAGTAACAGTTAGGCTAGTGACAGTTAGGCTAGTAACAGTTAGGCTAGTAACAGTTAGGCTAGTAACAGTTAGGCTAGTAACAGTTGGGCTAGTGACAGTTAGGCTAGTGACAGTTAGGCTAGTAACAGTTAGGCTAGTGACAGTTAGGCTAGTAACAGTTAGGCTAGTGACAGTTAGGCTAGTAACAGTTAGGCTAGTAACAGTTAGGCTAGTGACATTAGGCTAGTTAGGAACAGACTAGTAACAGTTAGGCTAGAGTAGGCAGTTAGGCTAGGTAACAGTTAGGCTAGTGACAGTTAGGCTAGTAACAGTTAGGCTAGTAACAGTTAGGCTAGTAACAGTTAGGCTAACAACAGTTAGGCTAGTAACAGTTAGGCTAGTGACAGTTAGGCTAGTAACAGTTAGGCTAGTGACAGTTAGGCTAGTAACAGTTAGGCTAGTAACAGTTAGGCTAGTGACAGTTAGGCTAGTAACAGTTAGGCTAGTAACAGTTAGGCTAGTAACAGTTAGGCTAACAACAGTTAGGCTAACAACAGTTAGGCTAGTGACAGTTAGGCTAGTAACAGATAGGCTAGTGACAGTTAGGCTAGTAACAGTTAGGCTAGTGACAGTTAGGCTAGTAACAGTTAGGCTAGTAACAGTTAGGCTAGTGACAGTTAGGCTAGTAACAGTTAGGCTAGTACGGTGGCACGGTGGCTGAGTGGATAGCACTCTCGCCTCTCAGCAAGAAGGTCCTGGGTTCAAATCCCGGTCGGACCAGGGCCTTTCTGAGTGGAGTTTGCATGTTCTCCCCGTGTCTGCGTAGGTTTCCTCCGGGTACTCCGGTTTCCCCTACCACTAAAAATATGTACAATAGGTCTGGCATGCGCCTCCTGTTCGGCGACCCCGCTCCCATCTCTGTGTGGAGTGAGAGGACAAGTGCCCAAAAATAACAATTGTAAACCGCTTTGAGACTCTGGTCTGTGAAAGGCGGTATATAAATAAAGATTACTTACTTACTTACTAGCAACAGTTAGGCTAGTAACAGTTAGGCTAGTGACAGTTATGCTAGTAACAGTTAGGCTAGTAACAGTTAGGCTAGTAACAGATAGGCTAGTGACAGTTATGCTAGTAACAGTTAGGCTAGTAACAGTTAGGCTAGTAACAGTTAGGCTAGCGACAGTTAGGCTAGTGTCAGTTAGGCTAGTAACAGTTAGGCTAGTGACAGTTAGGCTAGTAACAGATAGGCTAGTGACAGTTAGGCTAGTAACAGTTAGGCTAGTAACAGTTAGGCTAGTAACAGTTAGGCTAGTAACAGTTAGGCTAGTAACAGTTAGGCTAGTGACAGTTAGGCTAGTGACAGTTAGGCTAGTAACAGTTAGGCTAGTGACAGTTAGGCTAGTAACAGTTAGGCTAGTGACAGTTAGGCTAGTAACAGTTAGGCTAGTAACAGTTAGGCTAGTAACAGTTGGGCTAGCAACAGTTAGGCTAGTAACAGTTGGGCTAGCAACAGTTAGGCTAGTAACAGTTAGGCTAGTGACAGTTAGGCTAGTAACAGTTAGGCTAGTAACAGTTAGGCTAGTAACAGTTAGGCTAGTAACAGTTAGGCTAGTAACAGTTAGGCTAGTAACAGTTAGGCTAGTAACAGTTAGGCTAGTGACAGTTAGGCTAGTAACAGTTAGGCTAGTAACAGTTAGGCTAGTAACAGTTAGGCTAGTAACAGTTGGGCTAGCAACAGTTAGGCTAGTAACAGTTGGGCTAGCAACAGTTAGGCTAGTAACAGTTAGGCTAGTGACAGTTAGGCTAGTAACAGTTAGGCTAGTGACAGTTAGGCTAGTGACAGTTAGGCTAGTGACAGTTAGGCTAGTAACAGTTAGGCTAGTAACAGTTAGGCTAGTGACAGTTAGGCTAGTGACAGTTAGGCTAGAAACAGTTAGGCTAGTGACAGTTAGGCTAGTAACAGTTAGGCTAGTAACAGTTAGGCTAGTGACAGTTAGGCTAGTGACAGTTAGGCTAGTAACAGTTAGGCTAGTAACAGTTAGGCTAGTGTCAGTTAGGCTAGTGACAGTTAGGCTAGTGACAGTTAGGCTATAGTGACAGTTAGGCTAGCAACAGTTAGGCTAGTAACAGTTGGGCTAGTAACAGTTAGGCTAGTAACAGTTAGGCTAGTGACAGTTAGGCTAGTAACAGTTAGGCTAGTGACAGTTAGGCTAGTGACAGTTAGGCTAGTAACAGTTGGGCTAGTAACAGTTAGGCTAGTAACAGTTAGGCTAGTGACAGTTAGGCTAGTAACAGTTAGGCTAGTAACAGTTAGGCCAATAACAGTTAGGCTAGTGACAGTTAGGCTAGTGACAGTTAGGCTAGTAACAGTTAGGCTAGTAACAGTTAGGCTAGTAACAGTTAGGCTAGTAACAGTTAGGCTAGTGACAGTTAGGCTAGTGACAGTTAGGCTAGTAACAGTTAGGCTAGTGACAGTTAGGCTAGTAGCAGTTAGGCTAGTGACAGTTAGGCTAGTGACAGTTAGGCTAGTAGCAGTTAGGCTAGTAACAGTTAGGCTAGTGACAGTTAGGCTAGTAGCAGTTAGGCTAGTGACAGTTAGGCTAGTGACAGTTAGGCTAGTAGCAGTTAGGCTAGTAACAGTTAGGCTAGTAACAGTTAGGCTAGTGACAGTTAGGCTAGTAACAGTTAGGCTAGTGACAGTTAGGCTAGTAGCAGTTAGGCTAGTGACAGTTAGGCTAGAAACAGTTAGGCTAGTAACAGTTAGGCTAGTAACAGTTAGGCTAGTGACAGTTAGGCTAGTAACAGTTAGGCTAGTAACAGTTAGGCTAGTGACAGTTAGGCTAGTAGCAGTTAGGCTAGTGACAGTTAGGCTAGTGACAGTTAGGCTAGTGACAGTTAGGCTAGTAACAGTTAGGCTAGTGACAGTTAGGCTAGTAGCAGTTAGGCTAGTGACAGTTAGGCTAGTGACAGTTAGGCTAGTAGCAGTTAGGCTAGTAACAGTTAGGCTAGTAACAGTTAGGCTAGTGACAGTTAGGCTAGTAACAGTTAGGCTAGTGACAGTTAGGCTAGTAGCAGTTAGGCTAGTGACAGTTAGGCTAGAAACAGTTAGGCTAGTAACAGTTAGGCTAGTAACAGTTAGGCTAGTGACAGTTAGGCTAGTAACAGTTAGGCTAGTAACAGTTAGGCTAGTAACAGTTAGGCTAGTGACAGTTAGGCTAGTAACAGTTAGGCTAGTGACAGTTAGGCTAGTGACAGTTAGGCTAGTAACAGTTAGGCTAGTGTCAGTTAGGCTAGTGACAGTTAGGCTAGTAACAGTTAGGCTAGTAACAGTTGGGCTAGCAACAGTTAGGCTAGTAACAGTTAGGCTAGTGACAGTTAGGCTAGTAACAGTTGGGCTAGCAACAGTTAGGCTAGTAACAGTTAGGCTAGAAACAGTTAGGCTAGTGACAGTTAGGCTAGTAACAGTTAGGCTAGTAACAGTTGGGCTAGTGACAGTTAGGCTAGAAACAGTTAGGCTAGTAACAGTTAGGCTAGTAACAGTTAGGCTAGTAACAGTTAGGCTAGTGACAGTTAGGCTAGTAACAGTTAGGCTAGTGTCAGTTAGGCTAGTGACAGTTAGGCTAGTGACAGTTAGGCTAGTAACAGTTAGGCTAGTGACAGTTAGGCTAGTGACAGTTAGGCTAGTAACAGTTAGGCTAGTGACAGTTAGGCTAGTAACAGTTAGGCTAGTAACAGTTAGGCTAGTAACAGTTAGGCTAGTGACAGTTAGGCTAGTAACAGTTAGGCTAGTGACAGTTAGGCTAGAAACAGTTAGGCTAGTAACAGTTAGGCTAGTAACAGTTAGGCTAGCAACAGTTAGGCTAGTAACAGTTAGGCTAGCAACAGTTAGGCTAGTGACAGTTAGGCTAGTGACAGTTAGGCTAGTGACAGTTAGGCTAGTAGCAGTTAGGCTAGTAACAGTTAGGCTAGTAACAGTTAGGCTAGTAACAGTTAGGCTAGTAACAGTTAGGCTAGTAACAGTTAGGCTAGTAACAGTTAGGCTAGTGACAGTTAGGCTAGTAACAGTTGGGCTAGTAACAGTTAGGCTAGTGACAGTTAGGCTAGTGTCAGTTAGGCTAGTAACAGTTAGGCTAGTGACAGTTAGGCTAGTAACAGTTAGGCTAGTGACAGTTAGGCTAGTAACAGTTAGGCTAGTGACAGTTAGGCTAGTAACAGTTAGGCTAGTGACAGTTAGGCTAGTAACAGTTAGGCTAGTAACAGTTAGGCTAGTGACAGTTAGGCTAGTAACAGTTAGGCTAGTGACAGTTAGGCTAGTAACAGTTAGGCTAGTAACAGTTAGGCTAGTAACAGTTAGGCTAGTAACAGTTAGGCTAGTGACAGTTAGGCTAGTGTCAGTTAGGCTAGTAACAGTTAGGCTAGTGACAGTTAGGCTAGTAACAGTTAGGCTAGTGACAGTTAGGCTAGTAACAGTTGGGCTAGTGACAGTTAGGCTAGTAACAGTTAGGCTAGTAACAGTTAGGCTAGTAACAGTTAGGCTAGTAACAGTTAGGCTAGTGACAGTTAGGCTAGTAACAGTTAGGCTAGTAACAGTTAGGCTAGTAACAGTTAGGCTAGTGTCAGTTAGGCTAGTAACAGTTGGGCTAGTGACAGTTAGGCTAGTAACAGTTAGGCTAGTAACAGTTAGGCTAGTAACAGTTAGGCTAGTAACAGTTAGGCTAGTGACAGTTAGGCTAGTGTCAGTTAGGCTAGTAACAGTTAGGCTAGTGACAGTTAGGCTAGTGACAGTTAGGCTAGTAACAGTTAGGCTAGCAACAGTTAGGCTAGTGACAGTTAGGCTAGTAACAGTTAGGCTAGTGACAGTTAGGCTAGTGTCAGTTAGGCTAGTAACAGTTAGGCTAGTGACAGTTAGGCTAGTAACAGTTAGGCTAGTGACAGTTAGGCTAGTAACAGTTAGGCTAGTAACAGTTAGGCTAGTGACAGTTAGGCTAGTGACAGTTAGGCTAGAAACAGTTAGGCTAGTGACAGCTAGGCTAGTAACAGTTAGGCTAGTGACAGTTAGGCTAGTAACAGTTAGGCTAGTAACAGTTAGGCTAGTGACAGTTAGGCTAGTAACAGTTAGGCTAGTAACAGTTAGGCTAGTAACAGTTAGGCTAGTAACAGTTAGGCTAGTGACAGTTAGGCTAGTAACAGTTAGGCTAGTGACAGTTAGGCTAGTAACAGTTAGGCTAGTAACAGTTAGGCTAGTGACATTAGGCTAGTAACAGTTAGGCTAGTAACAGTTAGGCTAGTAACAGTTAGGCTAGTAACAGTTAGGCTAGTAACAGTTAGGCTAGTAACAGTTAGGCTAGTGACAGTTAGGCTAGTAACAGTTAGGCTAGTAACAGTTAGGCTAGTAACAGTTAGGCTAGTAACAGTTAGGCTAGTACAGTTAGGCTAGTGACAGTTAGGCTAGTGACAGTTAGGCTAGTACAGTTAGGCTAGTGACAGCTAGGCTAGTAACAGTTAGGCTAGTGACAGTTAGGTGTAACAGTTAGGCTAGTAACAGTTAGGCTAGTAACAGTTAGGCTAGTAACAGTTAGGCTAGTGACAGTTAGGCTAGTACAGTTAGGCTAGTGCAGTTAGGCTAGTACAGTTAGGCTAGTGACAGTTAGGCTAGTACAGTTAGGCTAGTAACAGTTAGGCTAGTAACAGTTAGGCTAGTAACAGTTAGGCTAGTAACAGTTGGCTAGTAACAGTTGGCTAGTGACAGTTAGGCTAGTACAGTTAGGCTAGTGACAGTTAGGCTAGTAACAGTTAGGCTAGTGACAGTTAGGCTAGTAACAGTTAGGCTAGTAACAGTTGGCTAGTAACAGTTGGGCTAGTGACAGTTAGGCTAGTAACAGTTAGGCTAGTGACAGTTAGGCTAGTGACAGTTAGGCTAGTGACAGTTAGGCTAGTACAGTTAGGCTAGTGACAGTTAGGCTAGTGACAGTTAGGCTAGTAACAGTTAGGCTAGTAACAGTTAGGCTAGTGACAGTTAGGCTAGTGACAGTTAGGCTAGTGACAGTTAGGCTAGTAACAGTTAGGCTAGTGACAGTTAGGCTAGTGACAGTTAGGCTAGTAACAGTTAGGCTAGTGACAGTTAGGCTAGTGACAGTTAGGCTAGTGACAGTTAGGCTAGTGACAGTTAGGCTAGTGACAGTTAGGCTAGTGACAGTTAGGCTAGTAACAGTTAGGCTAGTAACAGTTAGGCTAGTAACAGTTAGGCTAGTAACAGTTAGGCTAGTGACAGTTAGGCTAGTGACAGTTAGGCTAGTAACAGTTAGGCTAGTAACAGTTAGGCTAGTAACAGTTAGGCTAGTAACAGTTAGGCTAGTAACAGTTAGGCTAGTAACAGTTAGGCTAGTAACAGTTAGGCTAGTAACAGTTAGGCTAGTAACAGTTAGGCTAGTAACAGTTAGGCTAGTAACAGTTAGGCTAGTAACAGTTAGGCTAGTAACAGTTAGGCTAGTAACAGTTAGGCTAGTGACAGTTAGGCTAGTAACAGTTAGGATAGTAACAGTTAGGCTAGTAACAGTTAGGCTAGTAACAGTTAGGCTAGTAACAGTTAGGCTAGTAACAGTTAGGCTAGTAACAGTTAGGCTAGTAACAGTTAGGCTAGTAACAGTTAGGCTAGTAACAGTTAGGCTAGTGACAGTTAGGCTAGTAACAGTTAGGCTAGTGACAGTTAGGCTAGTAACAGTTAGGCTAGTGACAGTTAGGCTAGTAACAGTTAGGCTAGTAACAGTTAGGCTAGTAACAGTTAGGCTAGTAACAGTTAGGCTAGTGACAGTTAGGCTAGTGACAGTTAGGCTAGTAACAGTTAGGCTAGTAACAGTTAGGCTAGTAACAGTTAGGCTAGTAACAGTTAGGCTAGTAACAGTTAGGCTAGTAACAGTTAGGCTAGTAACAGTTAGGCTAGTGACAGTTAGGCTAGTAACAGTTAGGCTAGTAACAGTTAGGCTAGTAACAGTTAGGCTAGTGAACAGTTAGGCTAGTGACAGTTAGGCTAGTAACAGTTAGGCTAGTAACAGTTAGGCTAGTAACAGTTAGGCTAGTGACAGTTAGGCTAGTAACAGTTAGGCTAGTAACAGTTAGGCTAGTGACAGTTAGGCTAGTAACAGTTAGGCTAGTAACAGTTAGGCTAGTAACAGTTAGGCTAGTAACAGTTAGGCTAGTAACAGTTAGGCTAGTGACAGTTAGGCTAGTAACAGTTAGGCTAGTGACAGTTAGGCTAGTAACAGTTAGGCTAGTAACAGTTAGGCTAGTAACAGTTAGGCTAGTAACAGTTAGGCTAGTAACAGTTAGGCTAGTACAGTTAGGCTAGTGACAGTTAGGCTAGTAACAGTTAGGCTAGTGACAGTTAGGCTAGTGACAGTTAGGCTAGTAACAGTTAGGCTAGTGAACAGTTAGGCTAGTGACAGTTAGGCTAGTAACAGTTAGGCTAGTAACAGTTAGGCTAGTGACAGTTAGGCTAGTAACAGTTAGGCTAGTGACAGTTAGGCTAGTGACAGTTAGGCTAGTAACAGTTAGGCTAGTGACAGTTAGGCTAGTACAGTTAGGCTAGTAACAGTTAGGCTAGTAACAGTTAGGCTAGTGACAGTTAGGCTAGTGACAGTTAGGCTAGTAACAGTTAGGCTAGTACAGTTAGGCTAGTAACAGTTAGGCTAGTAACAGTTAGGCTAGTGACAGTTAGGCTAGTAACAGTTAGGCTAGTACAGTTAGGCTAGTGACAGTTAGGCTAGTGACAGTTAGGCTAGTGACAGTTAGGCTAGTAACAGTTAGGCTAGTAACAGTTAGGCTAGTGACAGTTAGGCTAGTGACAGTTAGGCTAGTAACAGTTAGGCTAGTAACAGTTAGGCTAGTAACAGTTAGGCTAGTGACAGTTAGGCTAGTGAACAGTTAGGCTAGTGACAGTTAGGCTAGTGACAGTTAGGCTAGTAACAGTTAGGCTAGTGACAGTTAGGCTGTACAGTTAGGCTAGTAACAGTTAGGCTAGTAACAGTTAGGCTAGTAACAGTTAGGCTAGTGGCTAGTACAGTTAGGCTAGTAACAGTTAGGCTAGTAACAGTTAGGCTAGTAACAGTTAGGCTAGTAACAGTTAGGCTAGTAACAGTTAGGCTAGTGACAGTTAGGCTAGTGACAGTTAGGCTAGTAACAGTTAGGCTAGTAACAGTTAGGCTAGTAACAGTTAGGCTAGACAGTTAGGCTAGTAACAGTTAGGCTAGTAACAGTTAGGCTAGTAACAGTTAGGCTAGTAACAGTTAGGCTAGTAACAGTTAGGCTAGTAACAGTTAGGCTAGTAACAGTTAGGCTAGTAACAGTTAGGCTAGTGACAGTTAGGCTAGTGACAGTTAGGCTAGTAACAGTTAGGCTAGTAACAGTTAGGCTAGTAACAGTTAGGCTAGTGACAGTTAGGCTAGTAACAGTTAGGCTAGTGACAGTTAGGCTAGTAACAGTTAGGCTAGTAACAGTTAGGCTAGTGACAGTTAGGCTAGTAACAGTTAGGCTAGTGACAGTTAGGCTAGTGACAGTTAGGCTAGTGACAGTTAGGCTAGTAACAGTTAGGCTAGTGACAGTTAGGCTAGTAACAGTTAGGCTAGTGACAGTTAGGCTAGTGACAGTTAGGCTAGTAACAGTTAGGCTAGTAACAGTTAGGCTAGTAACAGTTAGGCTAGTGACAGTTAGGCTAGTAACAGTTAGGCTAGTGACAGTTAGGCTAGTAACAGTTAGGCTAGTGACAGTTAGGCTAGTAACAGTTAGGCTAGTAACAGTTAGGCTAGTAACAGTTAGGCTAGTGACAGTTAGGCTAGTAACAGTTAGGCTAGTAACAGTTAGGCTAGTAACAGTTAGGCTAGTGACAGTTAGGCTAGTAACAGTTAGGCTAGTAACAGTTAGGCTAGTAACAGTTAGGCTAGTAACAGTTAGGCTAGTAACAGTTAGGCTAGTGACAGTTAGGCTAGTAACAGTTAGGCTAGTAACAGTTAGGCTAGTAACAGTTAGGCTAGTAACAGTTAGGCTAGTAACAGTTAGGCTAGTAACAGTTAGGCTAGTAACAGTTAGGCTAGTAACAGTTAGGCTAGTAACAGTTAGGCTAGTAACAGTTAGGCTAGTAACAGTTAGGCTAGTAACAGTTAGGCTAGTGACAGTTAGGCTAGTAACAGTTAGGCTAGTAACAGTTAGGCTAGTAACAGTTAGGCTAGTAACAGTTAGGCTAGTGACAGTTAGGCTAGTAACAGTTAGGCTAGTGTCAGTTAGGCTAGTGACAGTTAGGCTAGTAACAGTTAGGCTAGTAACAGTTAGGCTAGTGAACAGTTAGGCTAGTGACAGTTAGGCTAGTAACAGTTAGGCTAGTGACAGTTAGGCTAGTGACAGTTAGGCTAGTAACAGTTAGGCTAGTAACAGTTAGGCTAGTAACAGTTAGGCTAGTAACAGTTAGGCTAGTGACAGTTAGGCTAGTAACAGTTAGGCTAGTGACAGTTAGGCTAGTAACAGTTAGGCTAGTAACAGTTAGGCTAGTAACAGTTAGGCTAGTAACAGTTAGGCTAGTAACAGTTAGGCTAGTAACAGTTAGGCTAGTGACAGTTAGGCTAGTGACAGTTAGGCTAGTAACAGTTAGGCTAGTAACAGTTAGGCTAGTAACAGTTAGGCTAGTAACAGTTAGGCTAGTAACAGTTAGGCTAGTGACAGTTAGGCTAGTAACAGTTAGGCTAGTGACAGTTAGGCTAGTAACAGTTAGGCTAGTAACAGTTAGGCTAGTGACAGTTAGTGCAGTTAGGCTAGTAACAGTTAGGCTAGTGACAGTTAGGCTAGTAACAGTTAGGCTAGTAACAGTTAGGCTAGTAACAGTTAGGCTAGTGACAGTTAGGCTAGTAACAGTTAGGCTAGTAACAGTTAGGCTAGTAACAGTTAGGCTAGTAACAGTTAGGCTAGTAACAGTTAGGCTAGTAACAGGTTAGGCTAGTAACAGTTAGGCTAGTAACAGTTAGGCTAGTAACAGTTAGGCTAGTAACAGTTAGGCTAGTAACAGTTAGGCTAGTGACAGTTAGGCTAGTAACAGTTAGGCTAGTAACAGTTAGGCTAGTAACAGTTAGGCTAGTGACAGTTAGGCTAGTTAACAGTTAGGCTAGTAACAGTTAGGCTAGTAACAGTTAGGCTAGTAACAGTTAGGCTAGTGACAGTTAGGCTAGTAACAGTTAGGCTAGTGACAGTTAGGCTAGTAACAGTTAGGCTAGTAACAGTTAGGCTAGTAACAGTTAGGCTAGTGACAGTTAGGCTAGTAACAGTTAGGCTAGTAACAGTTAGGCTAGTAACAGTTAGGCTAGTAACAGTTAGGCTAGTAACAGTTAGGCTAGTAACAGTTAGGCTAGTAACAGTTAGGCTAGTAACAGTTAGGCTAGTAACAGTTAGGCTAGTAACAGTTAGGCTAGTAACAGTTAGGCTAGTAACAGTTAGGCTAGTGACAGTTAGGCTAGTAACAGTTAGGCTAGTAACAGTTAGGCTAGTAACAGTTAGGCTAGTAACAGTTAGGCTAGTAACAGTTAGGCTAGTAACAGTTAGGCTAGTGACAGTTAGGCTAGTAACAGTTAGGCTAGTGACAGTTAGGCTAGTAACAGTTATGCTAGTAACAGTTAGGCTAGTAA
Source organism: Knipowitschia caucasica (assembly GCA_964034765.1). NCBI lineage: Eukaryota > Metazoa > Chordata > Actinopteri > Gobiiformes > Gobiidae > Knipowitschia > Knipowitschia caucasica. Next base: position 3,608,585 of record OZ035834.1, on the reverse strand, counting down.
CAGTTAGGCTAGTAACAGTTAGGCTAGTAACAGTTAGGCTAGTAACAGTTAGGCTAGTGACAGTTAGGCTAGAAACAGTTAGGCTAGTGACAGTTAGGCTAGTAACAGTTAGGCTAGTGACAGTTAGGCTAGTAACAGTTAGGCTAGTAACAGTTAGGCTAGTAACAGTTAGGCTAGTAACAGTTAGGCTAGTAACAGTTAGGCTAGTGACAGTTAGGCTAGTGACAGTTAGGCTAGTACAGTTAGGCTAGTGACAGTTAGGCTAGTAACAGTTAGGCTAGTAACAGTTAGGCTAGTAACAGTGTTAGGCTAGTAACAGTTAGGCTAGTAACAGTTAGGCTAGTAACAGTTAGGCTAGTGACAGTTAGGCTAGTAACAGTTAGGCTAGTGACAGTTAGGCTAGTAACAGTTAGGCTAGTAACAGTTAGGCTAGTGACAGTTAGGCTAGTAACAGTTAGGCTAGTAACATTTAGGGATAGTAACAGTTAGGCTAGTGACAGTAGGCTAGTAAGTTAGGCTAGTAAACAGTTAGGCTAATGACAGTTAGAATAAACAAAAGGCCTCCCCAATACCAAAGTAATTGGCTCGGCCTAATTAAAAGCCCGCCAGAGCGGCGATGAAAGGCCACGCCACCACTTCGCGACCCGCGTCCTGGCGCCGGTTCCCCACAAGCGTCACGCCGACGAATTGGCCAGCCGATCTGACCAGGATTACGTATATAAAAGCTCATCTATATGATAAAGTTGCGTCCCTAGTGGTCACCTCCGGACATGCACCCTCTACGTATAGGTAGTATTTTTGCTCGTGCAATGTAAAGATTTGATTTTATGCAACTTTAGGTAGAAGATCCGGAAAGTTTTAGGTCAGAAGCCATCCATAGGTGGCGCTGTAGAGTCATATTAGGTGTGTTTCACACCATTACTCTCAGGCCCATACACTGTACTGATGTGAGTTTCAGACCGTAGGTCCTGAGCCTGTGGTCCAGGAGGCCATCAACATGGGGAGAAATTCCCTGCTACCGTCGCAGAAAACGATAACAAAATTCAAACTTTTATGCCGATGATTGCATAAACTTTCAATCCGTCCAGATGGATAAAATACATGGTAGAAGTCTGTGCGATGAAATCCAGGACTATAACAAGCCAAAAAGGCAACACAATTGAACTACCTGTAGGTGGCGCTGTTGCACACACAGTTGTGTGATGCATAATCGTTGTGGTTCAGGGTCATACCTGTATTACTGAATTCATTTTTAGCCTCATCGACAAACATTTTGCCCATAAAAGCTCATCTCTTTCACTTTCCGGCGCCCCATGTTGGTCATGATGTGGGACCGACAACTTTGCGTAAATGAATGTTTTGCTCGTCTCGGTCCAGAGAATACACTACAGCGATTTTCGGGCGATCCGAGCACTAGTGCCATATTACTTTCCGACAGGTGGCGCTAAAGAGCTTAACAATTTGGGCGAATGATTTTAGTGTCATTGCGTTCAGGCCATAACCTAATATTCCTGATGTGAGTCTCAGCTCTGTAGGTCTGAGCTGAGCCCTCAGGCTCAGCGAAAATGCCAAAACGAAGCCTTATTTCGCCATGGAGAGGGGACGAAAACGGTGAAGATTTTCTAATTTTTTTTGATGATTATATAACTTGATAAAAATCCGTCCATATTGGGAAATGACGTGGTAGAAACTCGGTGGTGGATGAAAACCCGGGACCAGGTCGAATTTCTAAATGAAAGTCAAATTATGGCGAAACTTCCGGCCCATCATGGCCGACTTTCCGTTGGTCCCAGACTTGTCTAGAAAGGCTTTTTGCTCGACTCATAAATCTATCACTCATCCAAATTTCGTGTACCTACCAAAAATTTGAAAAAAATCCCCAGAGGGTCAAAAAATGACATTTCTAGGGGCTTTCTAGAGTCGGCGAGCGTCGGACAATCTGGGAACGTTCATTTTATCAAATTTTCGCCGAACGTCCGTTTAGACCCCCCATGTGCAGACTTTCGTGCAAGTCTTCGGTTCAAAAATCGAATTGAAGTTGCGGGAAAATAAATAAGAATAATAATAATAATTAAAGCCGCAAGCGGCGATGAAAGGCCTCGCCCACTTGCGACCGCTCCCGGGCGCCGGTCCCACAACGTCACTCCGACGAATTGGCAGCCCCACTACCAGGATTACGTATATACAAAGCTCAATTTAAAATATGATAAAGTGCGTCCCTATGGTCACCTCCTACCTGCACCCTCTACGTAAGAGTAGTATTTTGCTCTTACAGATGTTAAGAGATTGATATTGCAACTTTGGTGAAGATCGAAAAGGTTTAGGTCAAAGCTTCAATAGGTGGCGCTGTAAAAACATAGTCATATTATGTGTGAAGTATTCACACATTACTCTCAGGCCATTACCACTATAGCGATTGAGTTCAGCTGTGTAGGTCTGAGCCTGTGGTCAGGAGAGCATCAAACATGGAGAAAATCCCCACACCATCGCATGAAAACATACAAAATTCTAACTTTTATGCGATGATATATAACTTTCACTCCGTCCAGAGGAAAATGACAAGGTAGAAGTCGATGCGATGAAAATCCAGGGACTATACGAAGCCAAAAATGCGACACATTGAACGGCTTAGGTGGCGCTGTTGCTACTCAACAGTGTGTGTTGCATATCGTTGTGTTCAGGTCATACGCTGTATTTCTGAATTCATTTTTAGCCTCATCGGACAAATATTTTTGCCCCAAAAAGCGCATTCCTTCACTGTACGGCGCCCCAGTGGTCAGGTGTGGTACTTACAACTTTTGCAAAATGTAATTTATATTACTTGTCTCGGTCCAGAGATTACACTCAGCAATTTTCGGGCCGAATCCGAGCACTAGTGCCCATTACTTTCCGACAGTGCGCTAAAGAGCTCATATTGGGCGAATGATTTTAGTTCATTGCGTTCAGGTCCATTACATAATATTAATGATGTGAGTCTCAGCTCTGTAGGTCTGAGCCTGTGGTGCCTCAGGGCTCAGCGAAAATGGCCAAAACGAAGGCCTTATTCGCCATGGCGAGGACGAAAACGGGAAGATTTTTCTAACTTTTGTTTGAGTGATTATATAACTTCAATCCATCCAGATTATGAAATAACGTGTGTAGAACTCCTGTGTGATGAAATACCAGGACTAGTTCGAATTTATAATTGAAAAGTCAAATAGCGGCGAAACTACCGCCCATCATGGCCGACTTCCTGTTGGTCCCAGACATGTGCTTAGAAACGGCTTTTATGCTCGTCTCATAGAGATCCTAACACTCATACCGAAATTCGTGTACCTACTCAAAAATTTGAAAAAAAAGCCCCAGAGGGTCAAAAAAAATGGAAATTTCAGGGGCTTATAGAGTCGGCGAGCGTCGTGACAACTGGAAACGTTCATTTTTATCAAATTTTTCGCCGAACCGGTCGTTTTAGACCCCCCATGTGCAGACTATCGTGCATGTCCTTCAGGTCAAAAATCGAATTGAAGTTGCGGAAAAAAAAAATAAGAAAAAGAATTAAAGCCGCAAGCGCGGAGAAAGCCTCGCCCCTCTTGCGACCGCCCCCGGGCGCCGTCCCACAAGCGTCATCGCCGACGAATTGGCAGCCGATCTGACCAGGAATACTTATATAAAATCTCATGTATATGATACAAGTGCGTCCCTAGTGGTCACCTCCGGGACATGCACCCTCACGTAAGAGTATTTGCTCGTACAGATGTAAAAGATTTGATTTTGCAACTTTGGTGAAGATCGGAAAAGTTTAGGTCAGAAGCCTTCAATAGGGTAGCGCTGTAGATCATATTAGGTGTGTGTTTTCACACCATTACACTCAGGCCATTACCACCTATTAGCGATGTGAGTTCAGCTGTGTAGGTCAGAGCCTGTGGTCAGGAGAGAAAAAACATCAAACATGGAGAAATTCCCCACTACCACGCATGAAAACGAATAACAAAATTCTAACCATTTATGCGATGATAATATAACTTCAATCCTCCAGATGGAGAAATTGACATGGAAGAAGTCGTGGCGATGAAGAATCCACAGGACTAGTACGAAGCCAAAAATGCGACAATTGAACTGCCAGTAGGTGCGCTGTTGCACTCACAGTTGTTGTGCATATCGTTGTGTTTCAGGGTCATACGCTGTGATTTTCTGCATACATTTTTTTTAGCCGTCATCGGACAAATATTTTGCCCCAACAAGCTCATTCCTTCACTTTACGGCGCCCCCAGTGGTCAGGAGATGGGACTACAACTTTTGCAATAACTTTTTTTTGCCAAAACGAAGGCCTTATTCGCCAATGGCGAGGGATGAAAACGGTCTAACTTTTTTTGATGATTATATAACTTCAATCCGTCCAGATTAGGAAATGACGTGGTAGAACTCTGTGTGATGAAAAACCAGGGACTAGTTCGAATTTGTAAATGAAAAGTCAAATTAGTGGCGAAACTTCGGCCCATCATGGCCGACTTCCTGTTGGTCCCAGACATGTGCTTAGACCGGCTTTTATGCTCGTCTCATAGAGATCTATCACTCATCCGAATTTCGTGTACCTACTCAAAAATATGCAATCCTGCCTCCAATAGAAATGGAAAATTTTGAATTTTCAAGGGGGCGCTATTGATTCGCCTTTTGTCGGACAATCTCGAAACGTCCGTTTTATCAAATTTTTCGCCGAACCGGTCGTTTTAGACCCCCCATGTGCAGACTTTCGTGCATGTCTTCAGGGTCAAAAATCGAATTGAAGATGCGGAAAAAAAAGAATAATAATAATAATATGAAACCGGTGAATAACAATAGGCCTCCCCAATACTTCGTATTGGCTCGGCCTAATAATAATTAAAGCCGCAAGCGGCGATGAAAGGCCTCGCCCCTCTTGCAACTGCGTCCTGGGCGCCGGTCCCACAAGCGTCACGCCGACGAATTGGCAGCCCGATCTGACCAGGATTACGTATATAAAAGCTCATTTATATGATAAAGTGCGTCCCTAGTGGTCACCTCCGGGACATGCACCCTCTACGTAGAGTAGTATTTTGCTAGTACAGATGTAAAGATTTGATTTTGCAACTTTGGTGAAGATCGGAAAAGTTTAGGTCAGAAGCCTTCCATAGGTGGCGCTGTAGAGTCATATTAGGTGTGTGTTTTCACACCATTACTCTCAGGTCATTACCAACTGTTAGTGATGTGAGTTTCAGCTCTGTAGGTCTGAGCCTGTGGTCAGGAGAGCATCAAACATGGAGAAATTCCCCACTACCTCGCATGAAAACGATAACAAAATTCTAACTTTTATGCGATGATTGCATAACTTCAATCCGTCCAGATGGAGAAATGACATGGTAGAAGTTTGTGCGATGAAAATCCAGGGACTAGTACGAAGCCAAAAATGCGACACCTTGAACTGCCTGTAGGTGGCGCTGTTGCACTCACAGTTGTGTGTTGTATATCGTTGTGTTCAAGGTCATACGGTGTATTACTGAATTCATTTTTAGCCTCATCGGACAAACATTTTGCCCCAAAAAGCTCCTTCATTAATTTTTCCGGCGCCCCCAGTGGTCAGGTGTAGGATTTACAACTTTTGAGTAATGTAATGTTTTGCTCGTCTCTGTCCAGAAAATACACTCAGCGATTTTCGGGCCGATCCGAGCACTAGTGCCCTATTACTTTCCGACAGGTGGCGCTAAAGAGCTCAAATTGGGCGAATGATTTTAGTGTCATTGCGTTCAGGCCATAACCTAATATTACTGATGTGAGTCTCAGCTCTGTAGGTCTGGGCCTGTGGCCCTCAGGGCTCAGCGAAAATGGCCAAAACGAAGGCCTTATTCGCCATGGCGAGGGATGAAAACGGTGAAGATTTTCTAACTTTTGTTTGATGATTATATAACTTCAATCCGTCCAGATTAGGAAATGACGTGGTAGAACTCTGTGTGATGAAAAACCAGGGACTAGTTCGAATTTGTAAATGAAAAGTCAAATTAGTGGCGAAACTTTGGCCCATCATGGCCGACTTCCTGTTGGTCCCAGACATGTGCTTAGACCGGCTTTTATGCTCGTCTCATAGAGATCTATCACTCATCCGAATTTCGTGTACCTACTCAAAAATTTGAAAAAAAATCCCCAGAGGGTCAAAAAAAATGAAATTTCTAGGGGGCGTTATAGAGTCGGCAAGCGTCGGACAATCTGGAAACGTTCATTTTATCAAATTTTTCGCCGAACCGGTCGTTTTAGACCCCCCATGTGCAGACTTTCGTGCATGTCTTCAGGGTCAAAAATCGAATTGAAGTTGCGGAAAATAAATAAGAATAATAATTAAAGCCGCAAGCGGCGATGAAAGGCCTCGCCCCTCTTGCGACCGCCTCCTGGGCGCCAGTCCCACAAGCGTTACGCAGACGAATTGGCAGCCCGATCTGACCAGGATTACGTATATAAAAGCTGATTTATATGATAAAGTGCGTCCCTAGTGGTCACCTCCGGGACATGCACCCTCTACGTAGAGTAGTATTTTGCTCATACAGATGTAAAAATTTGATTTTGCAACTTTGGTGAAGATCGGAAAAGTTTAGGTCAGAAGCCTTCCATAGGTGGCGCTGTAGAGTCATATTAGGTGTGTGTTTTCAACCCATTACTCTCAGGCCATTACCAACTGTTAGCGATGTGAGTTTCAGCTCTGTAGGTCTGAGCCTGTGGTCAGGAGAGCATCAAACATGGAGAAATTCCCCACTACCTCGCATGAAAACGATAACAAAATTCTAACTTTTATGCGATGATTGCATAACTTCAATCCGTCCAGATGGAGAAATGACATGGTAGAAGTCTGTGCGATGAAAATCCAGGGACTAGTACGAAGCCAAAAATGCAACACATTGAACTGCCTGTAGGTGGCGCTGTTGCACTCACAGTTGTGTGTTGCATATCGTTGTGTTCAGGGTCATACGCTGTATTTCTGAATTCATTTTTAGCCTCATCGGACAAACATTTTGCCCCAAAAAGCTCATTCATTCACTTTACGGCGCCCCCAGTGGTCAGGTGTAGGACTTACAACTTTTGCGTAATGTAATGTTTTGCTCGTCTCGGTCCAGAGAATACACTCAGCGATTTTCGGGCCGATCCGAGCACTAGTGCCCTATTACTTTCCGACAGGTGGCGCTAAAGAGCTCATATTGGGCGAATGATTTTAGTGTCATTGCGTTCAGGCCATAACTTAATATTACTGATGTGAGTCTCAGCTCTGTAGGTCTGAGCTTGTGGCCCTCAGGGCTCAGCGAAAATGGCCAAAACAAAGGCCTTATTCGCCATGGCGAGGGACGAAAACGGTGAAGATTTTCTAACTTTTGTTTGATGATTATATAACTTCAATCCGTCCAGATTAGGAAATGACGTGGTAGAACTCTGTGTGATGAAAAACCAGGGACTAGTTCGAATTTCTAAATGAAAAGTCAAATTAGTGGCGAAACTTTGGCCCATCATGGCCGACTTCCTGTTGGTCCCAGACATGTGCTTAGAACGGCTTTTATGCTCGTCTCATAGAGATCTATCACTCATCCGAATTTCGTGTACCTACTCAAAAATTTGAAAAAAAATCCCCAGAGGGTCAAAAAAAATGAAATTTCTAGGGGGCGTTATAGAGTCGGCGAGCGTCGGACAATCTGGAAACGTTCATTTTATCAAATTTTTCGCGGAACCGGTCGTTTTAGACCCCCCATGTGCAGACTTTCGTGCATGTCTTCAGGGTCAAAAATCGAATTGAAGTTGCGGAAAATAAATAAGAATAATAATAATATTAAAGCCGCAAGCGGCGATGAAAGGCCTCGCCCCTCTTGCGACCGCCTCCCGGGCGCCAGTCCCACAAGCGTCACGGCGACGAATTGGCAGCCCGATCTGACCAGGATTACGTATATAAAAGCTCATTTATATGATAAAGTGCGTCCCTAGTGGTCACCTCCGGGACATGCACCCTCTACGTAGAGTAGTATTTTGCTCGTACAGATGTAAAGATTTGATTTTGCAACTTTGGTGAAGATCGGAAAAGTTTAGGTCAGAAGCCTTCCATAGGTGGCGCTGTAGAGTCATATTAGGTGTGTGTTTTCACACCATTACTCTCAGGTCATTACCAACTGTTAGTGATGTGAGTTTCAGCTCTGTAGGTCTTAGCCTGTGGTCAGGAGAGCATCAAACATGGAGAAATTCCCCACTACCTCGCATGAAAACGATAACAAAATTCTAACTTTTATGCGATGATTGCATAACTTCAATCCGTCAAGATGGAGAAATGACATGGTAGAAGTCTGTGCGATGAAAATCCAGGGACTAGTACGAAGCCAAAAATGCGACACCTTGAACTGCCTGTAGGTGGCGCTGTTGCACTCACAGTTGTGTGTTGCATATCGTTGTGTTCAGGGTCATACGCTGTATTACTGAATTCATTTTTAGCCTCATCGGACAAACATTTTGCCCCAAAAAGCTCATTCATTCACTTTCCGGCGCCCCCATGTGGTCAGGTGTGGGACGTACAACTTTTGCGTAATGTAATGTTTTGCTCGTCTCGGTCCAGAGAATACACTCAGCGATTTTCGGGCCGATCCGAGCACTAGTGCCCTATTACTTTCCGACAGGTGGCGCTAAAGAGCTCATATTGGGCGAATGATTTTAGTGTCATTGCGTTCAGGCCATAACCTAATATTACTGATGTGAGTCTCAGCTCTGTAGGTCTGAGCCTGTGGCCCTCAGGGCTCAGCGAAAATGGCCAAAACGAAGGCCTTATTCGCCATGGCGAGGGACAAAAACGGTGAAGATTTTCTAACTTTTTTTTGATGATTATATAACTTCAATCCGTCCAGATTTGGAAATGACGTGGTAGAACTCTGTGTGATGAAAAACCAGGGACTAGTTCGAATTTCTAAATGAAAAGTCAAATTAGTGGCGAAACTTTGGCCCATCATGGCCGACTTCCTGTTGGTCCCAGACATGTGCTTAGACCGGCTTTTATGCTCGTCTCATACAGATCTATCACTCATCCGAATTTCGTGTACCTACTCAAAAATTTGAAAAAAAATCCCCAGAGGGTCAAAAAAAATGAAATTTCTAGGGGGCGTTATAGAGTCGGCGAGCGTCGGACAATCTGGAAACGTTCATTTTATCAAATTTTTCGCCGAACCGGTCGTTTTAGACCCCCCATGTGCAGACTTTCGTGCATGTCTTCAGGGTCAAAAATCGAATTGAAGTTGCGGAAAAAAAAGAATAATAATAATTAAAGCCGCAAGCGGCGATGAAAGGCCTCGCCCCTCTTGCGACCGCCTCCCGGGCGCCAGTCCCACAAGCGTCACGCAGACGAATTGGCAGCCCGATCTGACCAGGATTACATATATAAAAGCTCATTTATATGATAAAGTGCGTCCCTAGTGGTCACCTCCGGGACATGCACCCTCTACGTAGAGTAGTATTTTGCTCGTACAGATGTAAAGATTTGATTTTGCAACTTTGGTGAAGATCGGAAAAGTTTAGGTCAGAAGCCTTACATAGGTGGCGCTGTAGAGTCATATTAGGTGTGTGTTTTCACACCATTAAACTCAGGCCATTACCAACTGTTAGCGACGTGAGTTTCAGCTCTGTAGGTCTGAGCCTGTGGTCAGGAGAGCATCAAACATGGAGAAATTCCCCGCTACCTCGCATGAAAACGATAACAAAATTCTAAGTTTTATGTGATGATTGCATAACTTCAATCCGTCCAGATGGATAAATGACATGGTAGAAGTCTGTGCGATGAAAATCCAGGGACTAGTACGAAGCCAAAAATGCAACACCTTGAACTGCCTGTAGGTGGCGCTGTTGCACTCACAGTTGTGTGTTGCATATCGTTGTGTTCAGGGTCATACGCTGTATTTCTGAATTAATTTTTAGCCTCATCGGACAAACATTTTGCCCTAAAAAACTCATTAATTCACTTTCCGGCGCCCCCATGTGGTCAGGTGTGGGACGTACAACTTTTGCGTTATGTAATGTTTTGCTCGTCTCGGTCCAGAGAATACACTCAGCGATTTTCGGGCCGATCCGAGCACTAGTGCCCTATTACTTTCCGACAGGTGGCGCTAAAGAGCTCATAATGGGCGAATGATTTTAGTGTCATTGCGTTCAGGCCATTACCTAATATTACTGATGTGAGTCTCAGCTCTGTAGGTCTGAGCCTGTGGCCCTCAGGGCTCAGCGAAAATGGCCAAAACGAAGGCCTTATTCGCCATGGCGAGGGACGAAAACGGTGAAGATTTTCTAACTTTTTGTTGATGATTATATAACTTCAATCCGTCCAGAGCGGGAAATGACGTGGTAGAGCTGTGTGTGATGAAAAACCAGGGACTAGTTCGAATTTATAAATGAAAAGTCAAATTAGTGGCGAAACTTTGGCCCATCATGGCCGACTTCCTGTTGGTCCCAGACATGTGCTTAGACCGGCTTTTATGCTCGTCTCATAGAGATCTATCACTCAGCCGAATTTCGTGTACCTACTCCAAAATATGCAATCCTGCCTCCAATAGAAATGGAAAATTTTGAATTTTCTAGGGGGCGCTATTGATTCGCCTTTTGTCGGACAATCTCGAAACGTCCGTTTTATCAAATTTTTCGCCGGACCGGTCGTTTTAGACCCCCCATGTGCAGACTTTCGTGCATGTCTTCAGGGTCAAAAATCGAATTGAAGATGCGGAAAAAAAAGAATAATAATAATAATATGAAACCGGTGAATAACAATAGGCCTCCCCAATACTTCGTATTGGCTCGGCCTAATAATATGAAACCGGTGAATAACAATAGGCCTCCCCAATACAAAGTATTGGCTCGGCCTAAATATGAAACCGGTGAATAACAATAGGCCTCCCCAATACTTCGTATTGGCTCGGCCTAATTAAAGCCGCAAGCGGCGATGAAAGGCCTCGCCCCTCTTGCGACCGCCTCCTGGGCGCCAGTCCCACAAGCGTCACGCAGACGAATTGGCAGCCCGATCTGACCAGGATTACATATATAAAAGCTCATTTATATGATAAAGTGCGTCCCTAGTGGTCACCTCCGGGACATGCACCCTCTACGTAGAGTAGTATTTTGCTCGTACAGATGTAAAGATTTGATTTTGCAACTTTGGTGAAGATCGGAAAAGTTTAGGTCAGAAGCCTTACATAGGTGGCGCTGTAGAGTCATATTAGGTGTGTGTTTTCACACCATTACTCTCAGGCCATTACCAACTGTTAGTGATGTGAGTTTCAGCTCTGTAGGTCTGAGCCTGTGGTCAGGAGAGCATCAAACATGGAGAAATTCCCCACTACCTTGCATGAAAACGATAACAAAATTCTAACTTTTATGCGATGATTACATAACTTCAATCCCTCCAGATGGAGAAATGACATGGTAGAAGTCTGTGTGATGAAAATCCAGGGACTAGTACGAAGCCAAAAATGCAACACATTGAACTGCCTGTAGGTGGCGCTGTTGCACTCACAGTTGTGTGTTGCATATCGTTGTGTTCAGGGTCATACGTTGTATTTCTGAATTCATTTTTAGCCTCATCGGACAAACATTTTGCCCTAAAAAGCTCATTTATTCACTTTCCAGCGCCCCCAGTGGTCAGGTGTAGGACTTACAACTTTTGCGTAATGTAATGTTTTGCTCGTGTCGGTCCAGAGAATACACTCAGCGATTTTCGGGCCGATCCGAGCACTAGTGCCCTATTACTTTCCGACAGGTGGCGCTAAAGAGCTCAAATTGGGCGAATGATTTTAGTGTCATTGCGTTCAGGCCATAACCTAATATTACTGATGTGAGTCTCAGCTCTGTAGGTCTGAGCCTGTGGCCCTCAGGGCTCAGCGAAAATGGCCAAAACGAAGGCCTTATTCGCCATGGCGAGGGACGAAAACGGTGAAGATTTTCTAACTTTTTTTCGATGATTATATAACTTCAATCCGTCCAGAGCGGGAAATGACGTGGTAGAACTCTGTGTGATGAAAAACCAGGGACTAGTTCGAATTTATAAATGAAAAGTCAAATTAGTGGCGAAACTTCGGCCCCTCATGGCCGACTTCCTGTCGGTCCCAGACATGTGCTTAGAACGGCTTTTATGCTCGTCTCATAGAGATCTATCACTCATCCGAATTTCGTGTACCTACTCCAATATTTGAAAAAAAATCCCCAGAGGGTCAAAAAAAATGAAATTTCTAGGGGGCGTTATAGAGTCGGCGAGCGTCGGACAATCTGGAAACGTTCATTTTATCAAATTTTTCGCCGGACCGGTCGTTTTAGACCCCCCATGTGCAGACTTTCGTGCATGTCTTCAGGGTCAAAAATCGAATTGAAGATGCGGAAAAAAAAGAATAATATGAAACCGGTGAATAACAATAGGCCTCCCCAATACTTCGTATTGGCTCGGCCTAATAATATGAAACCGGTGAATAACAATAGGCCTCCCCAATACAAAGTATTGGCTCGGCCTAATAATAATATGAAACCGGTGAATAACAATAGGCCTCCCCAATACTTCGTATTGGCTCGGCCTAAAAATAAAAAAAAGGACAGACGACTGATGTTATCCATAGCAATTACCTTTAGGGTTTGAGATAGGATTAGGGTTAGTCGATTAGAGCTAACTCGAACAGGCTCCAGTCGACTTCTGAGGAGCACAGGGACTGTCCTCCTGCTGGGAATCTGAGGAGCACAGGGACTGGCCTCCTGCTGGGACTCTGAGGAGCACAGGGACTGGCCTCCTGCTCGGATTCTGAGGAGCACAGGGACTGGCCTCCTGCTGGGACTCTGAGGAGCACAGGGACTGGCCTCCTGCTGGGACTCTGAGGAGCACAGGGACTGGCCTCCTGCTGGGACTCTGAGGAGCACAGGGACTGGCCTCCTGCTGGGACTCTGAGGAGCACAGGGACTGGCCTCCTGCTGGGACTCTGAGGAGCACAGGGACTGGCCTCCTGCTGGGACTCTGAGGAGCACAGGGACTGGCCTCCTGCTGGGACTCTGAGGAGCACAGGGACTGGCCTCCTGCAGATCCCAGAGAGGACTAAACATGGAGAAGCTGCATTTCAGATTCATGCTGCTAAAATCTGGAACAATCTTCTCGAAAATGTGAGACAGGCTTTTTCTCTGACAATGTTTAAAACCATGTTGAACGGTTCTGTTTCTGCTACAACTGAGGGATTTTATGTTTATATTTATTTCTAATGTACCGTGATTATTTATGATTGAGTTGCCTTGTGTATGGATTGTGCTATACATATAAACTTGCCTTGACTTCATAAACGGGAAATTGGAGCCAAATTTTGCAATATTCCCGCCGTTGCAGTTGACTACCCAAACAGGGAGTTGATGCAGGATGTACCGTGCAGACATATTTATTAAAATGTGATTCTGTGACGCTGCGGCCCATTGTTTTCCCTCCGTGTGTACGTTGCAGATCAAAGCTTTAGCTCCTGTTGTCGTTCCTCACGCTGCCACAGAACGCACCATCAGCAGTTTTCCGTCTTAGCGCCGATGCTCCCTGAACACTTTGTCTGAAACACTACATTGAAATTGAAACCTGTGGGATTAGTCACACACCACGCTCCCCATTCTCTCTCCGCTATAGAAGAGGAAGTAATAAGTTATGAGTATGCACAACAGGCCTTTCTCTGTTATTTTTTATTTTTATATTATTATTTTTTAGCTCCACCATCACCACATGCTTTACAAGTTACATTTGTATTGCTTTTTTCTGCCTGAGATGTTGCTGCAGTTCAGTGTTCATGGTTTTACACTAGTCCAGACCAGAGCAGAGAGGATTCATGGTTTTAGACTGGTCCAGACCAGAGCAGAGAGGATTCATGGTTTTAGACTGGTCCAGACCAGAGCAGAGAGGATTCATGGTTTTACACTGGTTCAGACCAGAGCAGAGAGGATTCATGGTTTTAGACTGGTCCAGACCAGAGCAGAGAGGATTCATGGTTTTACAATACAATACAATACAATACAATGTATTCTTGTATAGCCCTAGGTCACAACAGAAGTCATCTCAGAGGACTTAACAAAACCATTGAAATCACCAACACAGGTCAGAGAATCAACAGTTAAAACACATGAAGAATATAAAGCACACACAGAAGAAAATGTCCATACATGTTGTAGAATGCTAAAGTGTCCTGATCATCACCAATCCTTTCTGTTGGACACTAACTGTCCAACAAGACCCTCCTGCATCGACAAGGAAAAACTCTTAAAAAACCCAGTGGGAAAAAGTGAGAAACCTTGGGGAGCACTAGGGAAACCCACAGGGAGGGAGACCCATATGAGAAAGGGATCCGCTCCTCCGGACGGACAGGCTAATGATCTAGGACCTAAGCTAGCTACAGAACGTGGACCAGTGGACGCTGAACGTGGACAGGTCCGGTGCAGGACCGAAGCACTCCCAGGCGGGTCGGGCGGGGCAGTCCGCGGTGTAGATGGAAGAGGCCAGGCTCAGAGATCCCGTCATCGTACCATGAAACAGACAATGGGACAACGGGTGAATAGCAATGAACAAACTACAGTCAGAATCCTAAAAATGCTAAACAGATAAAGTAGGAAGGAGGAGAGGATAGTGCTCAAGTTACCATACTTCTCCCAGCAAACTGACTCCCTATGCAGCTTGACTAACACTCTGAGGAGTTTAACCTTCTCCGAGTCTTACCTTCCTAGCCATATGCTAAACTAAAGAGGACTGTTTTAAACCTAGCCTTGAATAAAGAATAACATACAGCATAATATATAACATAATATACAACATAACACAATACATTATTGAATAATATATAACATAATACAGCATATATATATAATATATACACTACATATTATATATTACCTAATTATATGCTAAATTAAAGTAAAGTGCTTTAAGCCTGGCCTTGAATGTGGAGACCGTATCTGCTTCCTTAACATAAATGGGAAGCTGATTCCACAGTAAAGGAGCTTGGTAGCTAAATGCTCTGCCGCCAACAGTGACCTTTGAGACCTTAGGGACCACCAGACGTCTGGCGTTTTGTGAGCGCAACGCTCGACCTGGTTGATACGACACTAACGTGTCTTGGAGATAAGAGGGAGCCAAGCCATTTATGGCTTTATATGTTAAGAGTAGGATTTTAAACTTTATTCTGTACTCCACAGGGAGCCAGTGGAGTGATTTTAACACCGGAGTTATGTGCTCCCTCCTTTTGGTACCTGTTAAGATCCTAGCTGCTGTATTCTGAACGAGCTGGAAGCTCTTCAAAGAGGCTTTAGGGCACGCTGCCCAGTAAAGCGTTACAGTAGTCGAGCCTTGAGGTGACAAACGCGTGAATGAGTTTTTCCGCGTCACTTTTAGGAAGGAAATTCCTAATTTTAGCGATGTTCCGTAAGTGGAAGTACGCCGTTTTAGTTGCTTGGCTTATATAAGCCTTGAAGGAGAGTTCTTGGTCAAAAATGACTCCAAGATTCCTCACAGTGTTACTGGGTATTATACTGACATTATCGAGAGTAACCATCTGGTTAGTGAGGGAGTCACGCAGGCGCTTCGGACCGAGTAGGATCACTTCTGTCTTCTCCGGGTTGAGAAGTAGGAAGTTAAGAGTCATCCACATTTTAAGGTCCTTTATGCAGGCACTGAGCTTTTCTAGCTGATCTGTCTGATTAGCGGCACACCGAATTCCACTCCAGAATAAGGCGACGAGTCCTGATTCACATTGACGAAGTGATATCGATCTGATAAATAGGATTTAAACCAGCCAAGGGCTGTTCCTCTGAGACCTATATCACATTCTAGCCTCTGCAGTAGAATGCTGTGGTCTATTGTGTCAAATGCAGCACTAAGGTCCAGTAGGACCAGCACTGACACTTGTCCATTATCAGCAGCTAGTAGTCATTTGTGACTTTGACTAGTGCCGTTTCAGTGCTATGATGAGCTCTGAATCCTGATTGAAAGACTTCAAACATATCATTTTCCTGCAGGTGGCAGCGGAGCTGCTCAGCTATAAGTTTTTCCAGGATTTTAGATATAAAAGTGAGGTTTGAGATCGGTCTGTAGTTTGTAAGTATTTCTGGGTCCAGGTTTGTTTTCTTCAGAAGGGGTTTGATTACCGCGGTTTTAAAAGCTTGTGGGACATAGCCACATTGTATGGATGCGTTTATTATATTTACGATAGGCTCAATTATCAAAGGAAGTATGTCTTTGAAGAGCCATGTCGGGACTGCGTCTAACATGCAAGTTGAGGCTTTTGAGGATGTGACCACAGAGATCACCTCTGCTTGGCTCACAGCCATGAATTTATCAAGGCCCACTGAAGAGTCTAAGTGGGAAGTCACGTATGCCGCTTCAACCTGTCCACCACTAACAGCAGGAGCAACCTCCTCCAGCTTGTCACGGATGGATGTAATTTTATTATTAAAGAAGTGGAGAAAGTCGACACTGCTCAGTGAGCTTGGAATTTTAGGCTCGATTGCGCTATGGCAGTTTGTGAGTTTAGCGACGGTGCCAAACAAAAATCTACTGTTGTTTTTATTCACTTCTATTAAAGTTGAATAGTATTGAGTTCGAGCCCCGCGAAGGGCCTTCTTGTAATTTCGGAGACCTGCTTTCCACTCCCTGTGGACAGGCTCCGAGTGGGAGTGGCGATATAGCCTCTCCAATTTTCTGACGTCCTGTTTTAAAGTGTGGAGTTGAACACTGTACCAGGGCGACGATGATCTAATCCTAATGGTTTTCTGTTTTAAAGGAGCTGCTGCATTTAATGCAGATTTTAAAGACTCCATAGTGTTGCCCATAGTGTTGCCCTGGCCCCAGCCTGGCCCCAAGCCTGTGCACTAGTTCAGACCAGAGCACAGAGGATTCATGGTTTTACACTGGTCCAGACCAGAGCAGAGAGGATTCATGGTTTTAAACTGGTCCAGACCAGAGCAGAGAGGATTCATGGTCTGAACCAAGTGGATCAGGAGAAAATCCACTGGAGGAATGCTAACTTTTTGAACAATGCTAATGAAGCATTTAGCATTTTACTTTGGACCAGAGCAGAGAAAATGGTCTGAATCAAGCGGCACCTCTGCTGCTGTGACCTGTCCTGCTCCACCCAGAGGCTACTCCACCTCTGCTGCTGTGACCGGTCCTGCTCCACCCAGAGGCTACTCCACCTCTGCTGCTGTGACCCGTCCTGCTCCACCCAGAGGCTACTCAACCTCTGCTGCTGTGACCCGTCCTGCTCCACCCAGAGGCTACTCAACCTCTGCTGCTGTGACCCGTCCTGCTCCACCCAGAGGCTACTCCACCTCTGCTGCTGTGGCCCGTCCTGCTCCACCCAAAGGCTACTCAACCTCTGCTGCTGTGACCCGTCCTGCTCCACCCAGAGGCTACTCAACCTCTGCTGCTGTGACCCGTCCTGCTCCACCCAGAGGCTACTCCACCTCTGCTGCTGTGACCCGTCCTGCTCCACCCAGAGGCTAATCAACCTCTGCTGCTGTGACCCGTCCTGCTCCACCCAGAGGCTACTCAACCTCTGCTGCTGTGACTCGTCCTGCTCCACCCAGAGGCTACTCAACCTCTGCTGCTGTGACCCGTCCTGCTCCACCCAGAGGCTACTCAACCTCTGCTGCTGTGACCCGTCCTGCTCCACCCAGAGGCTACTCCACCTCTGCTGCTGTGACCCGTCCTGCTCCACCCAGAGGCTACTCCATCTCTGCTGCTGTGACCGGTCCTGCTCCACCCAGAGGCTACTCCACCTCTGCTGCTGTGACCCGTCCTGCTCCACCCAGAGGCTACTCCATCTCTGCTGCTGTGACCCGTCCTGCTCCACCCAGAGGCTACTCCATCTCTGCTGCTGTGACCCGTCCTGCTCCACCCAGAGGCTACTCCACCTCTGCTGCTGTGACTCGTCCTGCTCCACCCAGAGGCTACTCCACCTCTGCTACTGTGACCAGTCCTGCTCCACCCAGAGGCTTCTCCACCTCTGCTGCTGTGACCCGTCCTGCCCCGCCCAGAGGCTACTCCACCTCTGCTGCTGTGACCCGTCCTGCTCCACCCAGAGGCTACTCCACCTCTGCTGCTGTGACCCGTCCTGCTCCACCCAGAGGCTACTCCATCTCTGCTGCTGTGACCCGTCCTGCTCCACCCAGACGCTACTCCACCTCTGCTGCTGTGACCCGTCCTGCTCCACCCAGAGGCTACTCCACCTCTGCTGCTGTGACCCGTCCTGCTCCACCCAGAGGCTACTCCATCTCTGCTGCTGTGACCCGTCCTGCTCCACCCAGAGGCTACTCCATCTCCGCTGCTGTGACCCGTCCTGCTCCACCCAGAGGCTACTCCATCTCTGCTGCTGTGACCCGTCCTGCTCCACCCAGAGGCTACTCCACCTCTGCTGCTGTGACCCGTCCTGCTCCACCCAGAGGCTACTCCACCTCTGCTGCTGTGACCCGTCGTGCTCCACCCAGAGGCTACTCCACCTCTGCTGCTGTGACCCGTCCTGCTCCACCAAGAGGCTACTCCATCTCTGCTGCTGTGACCCGTCCTGCTCCACCCAGAGGCTACTCCATCTCTGCTGCTGTGACCCGTCCTGCTCCACCCAGAGGCTACTCCACCTCTGCTGCTGTGACCCGTCCTGCTCCACCCAGAGGCTACTCCACCTCTGCTGCTGTGACCCGTCCTGCTCCACCCAGAGGCTACACCACCTCTGCTGCTGTGACCCGAAGGGCTGTTGCTTATTATTACTGTTGTTTGATTTTTAGAATGATCAATTTAAACTTTTTTTGTTTTTTTTTTTGCTACTTGACCCCTGAATTTCTCCGGGATCAGCATCTCTCTATCCACCACCACAGATTATTGTTGGTTCTGTAGTGCACCGTCCTCTCTCTCCGTCTTCCGTCTCTGCTTTATTGCCTTTCTCTGTAAGATGTCTGACACTTATTATCTCATGCCGGGACACGTGAATTTGGCGCGGTGCCGTGAAGTGTTACAGATTAATGATGAAGAGAGATCGGCAGGAGAAAGCCGGCACAGGTCGCCTCTGCCCGCGGCCCTGTCATCTCACCTGGCTTTTATGTCACAGCCGGTGGGCAGCAGAAGCCATTTCTATGCTCCGCTTCTCCAGGGGTGGACAGATGATGGCTTTTTTAATCAAAGGCGGCTAAGACAGCGGGAGGATTGGAAGCTGGCGCCGGGGATCGCACTTATGGCCACGCCACGCCCTGATGCTTTCACAGGATATCACCGCGGGATGAACTGTGACCCGGGAGCAGCGGTGTGAGAGAGAGAGGGCGGATGAGGAGCAGGAGGAGCCGACACGGTCCAGACACGGTCCAGACCAGGATCTCATGTGGACGCAGCGTGACTTAAGGAAGTAGTAAGTAAGTGAGTAAGGAACGTTTGTTGATATAGTGCATTTTTAACAGCGCAAGGTCACCCAAAGCGCTTTATGATGTTATTATCCAGGTATTTTTCAGATATTTCAGGAGACGGTTTTTAGTCAGGCAAAGAAAATAACCCCTCAGACCCAATGGCCCAAATACGCAAGATTCATGAAAGTGCGAGGTCCCCCCAAGATTGCTAAATGCCAAAAATAAAAAAAATTACGTTCTCATTTACACCCTGATTTGGCCGTACGCAAGTTTCATAAATGACGGCCAGCATGAGCTCCTTCCATCAGGCCGCCGCTACAGAGAACCAACTAGAAATAGGAAAAGATATCTAAACCGTATAAGTGTCATGTGGGTGAAATTAAATTAGCCCAAATATCGCAGATCTGCAAATAAAAAGTAATGAAAATCCAAGTCCAGCTAAAACACAGAGACAAAAGGACAAAGACATGAAACAGACCGAACAGATTAAATACAAGGCTAATGAGACGCACATCAGGGCGGGTCATCAAACAGGAAGAACCACTAAATCTACGCAGACACAGGGAGAACATGCAAACTCCACTCAGAAAGGCCATGTTCCGAACCCAGGACATTTTTGCTGAGAAGTGAGACTGCTAACCACTCAGCCACCGTGGTGAGTGGCTGAATAGAAATAATATGACTAAAAATGAATATGAATGAATGATATGATAAGTTTGGGTTCGTTTTACCTTAAAGAGCAGTCGTGCATTATTTTCAAAGTCTAAAATCTTGCATAAATTATGTTTTAATTGAAAGTTCAAGCAAAGCAGTAACACATCTTTTGCAGGAAGCCGCTTTCAGAGAATTTCACACAAAGGTCACCGCCTGGACAGTTGAGGAATGCACTTTTAAGAGACATTATACATTTATACATATATTTATATTGGAATCTAAGACCAAGATCACGAATTGGCTGCTCCACCCCCGCTGCTGGCCAAAAGTGGTACTGCAGCCTCAAGTGCATGAAAGAATGATGTCCTCTGAGAAGCTAGAAATGCACACTTTTAATACAGTAATCCTTGGGCAGCACAGTGGCTGAGTGGTTAGCACTCCTGGGTT
Source organism: Knipowitschia caucasica (assembly GCA_964034765.1). Lineage (NCBI taxonomy): Eukaryota > Metazoa > Chordata > Actinopteri > Gobiiformes > Gobiidae > Knipowitschia > Knipowitschia caucasica. The sequence goes on along the minus strand of OZ035834.1, from coordinate 3,588,122 downwards.
TGAATCCCGACCGGAACAGGGCCTTTCTGAGTAGAGTTTACTTACATACTTATATTGCATGTTCTCCTTGTGTTTGCGTAGGTTTCCTCCAGGTGCTGCAGTTTCCCCTACCACTAAAAACATGCACAATAGGTCTGAATGTAAGGAGGAGGAGTTATCAGCAAATCAGTTAATCAGTTATCAGTTAACAGTTAATCAGTTATCAGATAATCAGTTAATCAGTTATTAGTTAATCAGTTATCAGTTAATAAGTTAACAGTTATCAGCAAATCAGTTAATCAGTTAATCAGTTATCAGTTAATAAGTTAACAGTTATCAGCAAATCAGTTAATCAGTTAATCAGTTATCAGTTAATAATTGGTTAGTTCTCTCACTTCTCAGCAGAATGTCCTGGGTTCAAATCCCAGTCGGAACAGGGTGGAGTTTGCGTGTTCTCCCCGTGTCTGCGTAGGTTTCCTCCAGGTGCTCCGGTTTCCCCTAACACTGAAAAACATGCTGAGTAGATCTGACATGCACCTCCTGTATGTGACCCGCTCCATCTCTGTGTGAAAATAACAATTGTAAACCGCTTTGAGACTTTGGTCGGAGAAAGGCGCTACATGATTAAAGATTACTCACTTATCACAGAATGCGTCATATGAACATGAAAAAAATGATTAAAATAACTGTTTTATACGATTACTGAGAAAAACCGCTCTGAAATGTCACACATTTTGACGTCATGGACCATTTCCACGTCCCCACTTTACACGTCACGGACACTGTTATTCATTTTAGCTCCGACCTCATTAGCATAGAGCAAATATAACGCAAAAAGTGTCATAAAATAAGTCGAAAACTGTCACTTAAAAACCTCACACTTTTCTGCCATATTTTCTCAAGGCAAATACAATCATTGCTAGTTCTTCAGCACATTAGCGACTGCCAATCACTAAAATAATCATCTTGTGAGATTCAAAACGTACGTGTGCCGTGTGTTTTTGGGATTTGATTTAAACCGAAAAGTGGGAGAAATCTTCTGTAACCATGCGCCACACTTTAAACTGTCAATCAAAGCCCGCTCCAGCTTTCATTAAATCATCAATGATCGTAAAAAAAGTTATTCTTAAAAAATGAGACGCACAAACAGCAAACTATATACACGTGTGATATGTGGAAGCATTTTGAATATTCATGTAAAAGATGAAATACTTTTTGCAGATTTTTTTGAATGAGTCCGACCCAGAAATCTCCGAGCGAGACAGGACATTTGATTAGAGTTTAAATATATTCAGAGTTTTGCCTCGAACCTGAGCTTTGAACGCGGGTCTTTGAAGTGAGCGGCAGGAGAGCCAGCCGTCACTCAGCCGGCCACTTTTTATATTTATCATTTATCACAACAGACTTTTAGACTTTTGTGGGAGACTTTTTTGAAACCATGGCTTAAAAAAATTCCTAAAGCCTAAATGAGCCATGTTATGTTATTGACAAGAGTTGGGAAAGAAATATATGGATAGATGAATGTGTGCTTTATATATATTTATGGGACAAAGGGTGAATAGCAATGAACAGACTACAGTCAAGATGCTAATAATGCAGAACAGATAAAGTAGGAAGGAGGAGAGGACAGTGCTGTTACCATACTTCTCCAGCAGGGGGCTCCCTATGCAGATTTTCACAGTTGCTCTAACCTCTTAACATCCGCCTCATTTTGGCTCGTGCACAATGGTTGGGCATACCCAAATGTCTTTGCTTATTTAAAAACAAATCTTACATCTCACATGCTTGTGTGATGCATCATTTTAAAGCTAGAGCCTTCTAGTTTATGTAAAAAAACACTAAAATAATGTTTGTCATTCCTTTTTTCCTCTGCATCCTTTGAAGTTAGGGAAAAAAACCCAATTTTTTTAGCCTCGCCTAACATTTTCAATGTCTAAAGGCCCTAAAAAAGGCATACTTCATTGTAAGTTCACAATATTCAAACCCTCTGTTCATTGTGTTGTTGACAACAACTGTCTAAAGTTTCAGACTTCTAAGTTTTATAGTTTTTATGCAGTTTCTCCTTTTCATCAAGTAGTGCACATTTGGCACAATTTGGCACAAGTGTGCCAAATTGTGCCAAATATCTTTACTTACATTTAATCATCATAAAAACAATATTTTTTATTATTGGTACTTATAAGTTACTAATCTATGTGTGTTTTTCTTTTTTAAATGTCAAAGTTATTTTTTTATGAGTGTAAATTCATTGCAGTTTCGAGAGCGTCTTTTGGCTTCCATTACGCACAATTGTCCAGGCCCAACATAAGACAGGACACCATTTTCCCACCCCTTGCTCGAAAGCTTTCCTCATTGGCTACAAGGACATGTCAATCGTAAATCCCGGAAGTAAAAGCAAACAAGTTGGGATCACAACAAAGATCAGTCAACTATGCGCAAACAGCAGCACGAGCGGTACTTGCGGGACCTATTGCAGACCCAAAAATTGGTCTAGCTTTTCGGGAGTAGTCTCATTTGAAAGATAAGGAGCTAAGGAACACGTAGATACCAGATGTTTGGGTGAAAAACAAAGCTAAAAGTCCGTTAAAAGTGAAAGAGTAACATCTGTGCTCTTTTTTTACGTTTTTTTCGCTAAAGATAAATGCACATTTTTTGGATTATTTCTGCAGAATGGATTTTACTTTGGGAAATACAAGTGTTTATAATTTTCCTTTGGACTGTTCCAGAGAGAATGATGTATTGCAAGCTGGGAGGAGAGCTGATTTATTTGTACAGCACAAGCCCAAAGGTAAAAAACTATTTCGGAATTGATTTATTTTGTGCCCACATTATGTGTTATATCTTTTGAATGCAAAGTCTGATGTAGTTTACATCAGTATACATCATTGTATATAAATGTAGATAAGAAAATAAGCTTTAAAATGATATACAGCTTTTGGGGTTTGGTGTTCAAAATACATCTGCTATTGCCAGCAGAACATTTAAAAACATAAAAACGGCCGCCGGCGCGCCGGTTGTTGCAAAGTGGCTAAATAAAAAAAAAACATTTTAACCAAAAACAAATCTGACCTTTTAAAGAATATTTATCACCACCATGTTTTTAAATTGTTTTATAGACTCAGAATGTGACTTATAAATGTCCATGAGGCTGGAGGACTCTGTGTGAATCCGCCATCTTGAAATACTGAGGCTGATAAGGGACAAAAAGCAGTTTGAGCGGGAGTCATGGACCACTACTATACTTTTAAACTTCATAAGCAGATTAATCACGTTTTAAAGTCAAGCTTTTATCATTTGCGACTTTTATCTAAAGTTAAACCTTTTTTATCTTTTAATCTTTTTGAGCCTGGACTATCGCAATGCACTTTATGCGGGCATCCCCCAAAACGCACTTTCCCGTCTGCAGTTGGTCCAAAACTCAGCGGCACGACTTCAAACAGGAAGCAGGAGGCGCGGTCACATGACACCAGCTCTGGCCTCGTTGCACTGGCTTCCTGTTCGTTTTAGAATCCATTTTAAGATTGTATTGTTTGTTTCTTAAAGCTTTGAACGGACTGGCCCCTCAGTACATCTCGGACCTCACTCAAGTTTACCACCCGGCCTGCACACTGAGGTCCGAGGCCCAGCTTCAGCTCGTGGTACTGTTAGTATTAGATAGCAATATGGCCTACGTGCAGAACTGTACAAGGACTCTGAAGATGACTCCATGTTATGACTATGATGTGACTGTCTCTGTGTGACACGTCTTTCGATGTGTGACGTGACAATGACTATATAAACTGTGTACTGCCTTTATTCTGTCTGAGAGAAGGAAACAAAGTAAACCACTGGAACTTGAGAGAAACTTAAATAAACTTCCAGAGTTTGGCGCACACTGAGCCGCGCATTCTCCACCAAATCTGTCGGATTAAGCAGACAGAGACGGATCGTGGTGCGCCAAACTCTGGAAGTTTATTTAAGTTTCTCTCAAGTTCCAGTGGTTTACTTTGTTTCCTTCTCCCAGACAGAATAAAGGCAGTACACAGTTTATATAGTCATTGTCACGTCACACATCGAAAGACGTGTCACACAGAGACAGTCAAATCATAGTCATAACATGGAGTCATCTTCAGAGTCCTTGTACAGTTCTGCACGTAGGCCATATTGCTATCTAATACTAACAGTACCGAGGACGAGACTTAAAACTCGGGGACAGGGCCTTCTCTGGGGATGGACCAAAACTATGGAACGCCCTGCCCCCCCATGTCCAAACGTCTCCTTCTGTGGAGTGTTTTAAGACCCATTTTTATGCTCTGGTTTTGAACACTGCGTGAGTTGTATGGTCCTTTTATTTTCCATCCATCCATCCCCTTCCTTCCGCTTCATCCGTTGCCGGGTCGCAGTCTAAGCAGAGACACCCAGACTTCCCTATCCATACACATAGTTATTGTTATATTTATACATATATGCACACACGGTTTTTCATATCTGATTTTTTTATTATTTTACCGTTTAAATATGTTTTATTTAGTATTTTATCGTGCAGCACTTTGACCACATATTGTCCTGTGACAGCCACCGTAGTTCCGTAGATTACATTATACAATCTCGACGCTAGATGGGAACACAAACTATACACAGTGTACCTTTAAATGTGTTACGCGGCTCCTGCACAAACCCACACAGTCCTAAGTGGCCATTGTGGTTCTGTCTGTTTGGATCAGGGGGGGCACGGTGGCTGAGTGGATAGCACTCTCGCCTCTCAGCAAGAAGGTCCTGGGTTCGAATCCCGATCGGACCAGGGCCTTTCTGAGTGGAGTTTGCATGTTCTCCCTGTGTCTGCGTAGGTTTCTTCCGGGTGCTCCGGTTTCCCCTACCACTAAAAATATGTACAATAGTTCTGGCATGTGCCTCCTGTACTGGCCCCTCCCATCTCTGTGTGGAGTGAGAGACAAATGCCCAAAATTAACAATTGTAAACTGCTTTGTGACTCAGATCTGCAGTGAAAAGGCGGTATATAAATAAAAAAACTTACTAACCCTCCCCCCCTCCCTCAGCAGTTCATCAGTCTCTCACATCCCTCTGTCTGTCTGTTTGACCCCCATCTGTCCCATCGCCCCATCTACATCACCATCAGCTCATACTCCAAGACACATAATCCATACTCTCGGCTCTGCGTCCCACGTCTTCTATTGACTTCGTTTCTCTCTCTCTCCGGCGGACTCCATAAAGACTCACTAGGGTGATTTTGTGACGTCTGACTGTCCCCTGGCATTAACCCCCCCTCTCTCTTTAATCGCCAAACCAGAAGACATTGAACATGCTAGCACCAGAATACCAAACTCTGGGGATGGAGACGGCAGCGGTACTTTCTTACCTGCAGGAGACAGAGGTTCAGTGCAGCGTGACCGGGATACCAAGCCGACAGCAGACAGCAAACAGACGCCGGATCTGCTGAAATATAAATACGACGGTGGTTTTCACAATGGGAGCAAGTTGCCGGCAAAGTCTGCAACCGCAAAAGATATTTTCGAACAAGGAAAGGCATTTTGCATTACAACGTCTGGGTCACGGAGTTTCTGGTGTTAAATGACACGGATTGCTTTTCCCAAATGTCGAACTTTTTATCGATCATGTTTAATTAATCTATGTGTCTTTTGGAGATTACGTTTCAAAGTAATCTTTATCTATATAGCAAATTTTTACAGACAGAGATCACCCAAAGGAGCGAGATGCTTTACACACTGGTCCATCAAAACCTCCGACCAAACACCATCCATTCACTCGTTACATTCAGACCTATTGTGCTATGTTTTTAGTGGTAGGGAAACCGGAGCACCTGGAGGAAACCGGAAAATCTGTAGGAAACCGGAGCACCTGGAGGAAACCGGAGCGCCTGTAGGAAACTGGAGATACTGTAGGAAACCGGAGAACCTGGAGGAAACCGAAGAACCTGGAGGAAACCGGAGCAGCTGGAGGAAACCGAAGAACCTGGAGGAAACTGGAGTACCTGGAGGAAACCGGAGCACCTGGAGGAAACCGGAGAACATGTAGGAAACCGGAGAACCGGTAGGAAACCGGAGAACCTGTAGGAAACCGGGGCACCTTGAGGAAACCGGAGAACCTGTAGGAAACTGGATTACCTGGAGGAAACCGGAGTACCTGGAGGAAACCGGAGCACCTGGAGGAAACCGGAGAACCTGTAGGAAACCGGAGCACCTGGAGGAAACCGGAGCACTTGGAGGAAACCGGAGCACTTGGAGGAAACCGGAGCACTTGGAGGAAACCAGAGCACCTGTAGGAAACCGGAGCACCTGGAGGAAACCGGAGCACTTGGAGGAAACCGGAGCACCTGTAGGAAACCGGAGAACCTGTAGGAAACTGGAATACCTGGAGGAAACTGGAGTACCTGGAGGAAACCGGAGCACCTGGAGGAAACCGGAGTACCTGGAGGAAATCGGAGCACCTGGAGGAAACCGGAGCACCTGGAGGGAACCGGAGCACCTGGAGGAAACCGGAGCACCTGGAGGAAACCGGAGCACCTGGAGGAAACCGGAGTACCTGGAGGAAACCGGAGTACCTGGAGGAAACCGGAGCACCTGGAGGAAACCGGAGAACATGTAGGAAACCGGAGAACCGGTAGGAAACCGGAGAACCTGTAGGAAACCGGGGCACCTTGAGGAAACCGGAGAACCTGTAGGAAACTGGATTACCTGGAGGAAACCGGAGTACCTGGAGGAAACCGGAGCACCTGGAGGAAACCGGAGAACCTGTAGGAAACCGGAGCACCTGGAGGAAACCGGAGCACTTGGAGGAAACCGGAGCACCTGTAGGAAACCGGAGCACCTGTAGGAAACTGGAATAACTGGAGTACCTGGAGGAAACCGGAGCACCTGGAGGAAACCGGAGTACCTGGAGGAAACCGGAGTACCTGGAGGAAACCGGAGCACCTGGAGGGAACCGGAGCACCTGGAGGAAACCGGAGCACCTGGACGAAACCGGAGCACCTGGAGGAAACCGGAGTACCTGGAGGAAACCGGAGTACCTGGAGGAAATCGGAGCACCTGGAGGAAACCGGAGCACCTGGAGGGAACCGGAGCACCTGGAAGAAACCGGAGTACCTGGAGGAAACCGGAGCACCTGTAGGAAACCGGAGTACCTGGAGGAAACCGGAGTACCTGGAGGAAACCGGAGTACCTGGAGGAAACCGGAGTACCTGGAGGAAACCGGAGTACCTGGAGGAAACCGGAGAACCTGTAGGAAACTGGAGTACCTGTAGGAAACTGGAGTACCTGGAGGAAACCGGAGAATCTGTAGGAAACCGGAGCACCTGGAGGAAACCGGAGCACCTGGAGGAAACTGGAGAATCTGTAGGAAACCGGAGCCCCTGGAGGAAACCGGAGCACCTGGAGGAAACCGGAGCACCTATCTATCTACGTATCTATCTATCTTCCAAACGGGACGTGCTTGTCACATACAAACTTAAATGTCTGTGAGTCAGATTCTCATCGAGGGGTAACAGTTTTCTGTTGGGGCTTTCATAAGAAACTAGGGTCAAATTGAGTCTGAACTCCCAAAATAAACCTGGTCCCAGTCAAAAAAGCAAGTGTAGAAAAAAATAGACTAAATATGTTTTTTCAAGTCACAGCCGTGTCGTTCCACTTGCATCAGTGACTTTGTTTGTTTCTTTTTCTGCAAACATGGGAGAAGTCATTTCCTGCAGGTACATCGGCAAAACAGCAATTTCCTCTAAATATGAAAAGATTAATTATTGTGTCCATATCTGATAAACAAGAAGGTGATGCGGCTTTCTGAACACAAGCACCAGGTTTCTCTCGATCCTGAGATTACGTCTGAAATGAGAATGTCTAAATGTAAGTTTATTAGAAGTGTCCCTGAGTTAGCGCTGAGCTCATCCGTCTGCCTGCTCCATTTCTCGGGTTAATGATTCAACATTTACATATATCGCCTTTAGACTCATCCAAGGTTTCAAAAGCGTGACGGGATAATGTGGTTGTCTGACGGTAAAATAATAATGTAATGAAGCAGAAATCGTTCCTATAGATTCAGATCGAGATTCTGTAAAACCACAATGGAATACATCCGCAGAAGTCCCCAGTGTGCACCAAAACAAGTACATGGGTAAAACCAGGTTACAGTTTTTCTCAGTGTTTTTAGTGCATTCTCAGACTTAAAGTTCTCAAATCTATGAGTCCAACCTCCACAACACTGAGTCGTGTGTGACATCATCGCAGCAGTTTCTCCTTTGAACACTTTACAAATGCTTTTGTTCATGAATCAGTTACTTTCATACAATTCTCTGCTGTTTTAGAACATTATCATTTGCTTCTGTCCTGTCAGAATGAAACATACTGATGAAGCTGAATAGTCTTTCTCTATAAAACTAACTGTCCTCATTTCATCGCTTTAGTATCACACAAAACTGTTGAACTAGTTCAAAACCAAAATCTGTCAAACTAATTTCATACATTTTTTTAAAAATCTTTTTTCCTGTAAATCTTTCCTAAATTGAACAGTTTTTCTGAGGTGAGTTTCAGCTTCACTCACAACGACGTGTGTGTTTTATTGTTTACATTTGTCACAGTTCTACCAGAATGATATTCTGTAAATACTGTAAGTGACTGTATTTTTGTTGCACAATGAACTGCAAAGAGCAGCAAATATGTGAAATACACACATACAGCCAGCCCGGACTCTGAGGAGCACAGGGACTGGACTCCTGCTGGGACTCTGAGGAGCACAGGGACTGGCCTCCTGCTGGGACTCTGAGGAGCACAGGGACTGGCCTCCTGCTGGGACTCTGAGGAGCACAGGGACTGGCCTCCTGCTGGGATTCTGAGGAGCACAGGGACTGGCCTCCTGCTGGGACTCTGAGGAGCACAGGGACAGGACTCCTGCTGGGACTCTGAGGAGCACAGGGACTGGACTGCTGCTGGGACTCTGAGGAGCACAGGGACAGGACTCCTGCTGGGACTCTGAGGAGCACAGGGACTGGACTGCTGCTGGGACTCTGAGGATCACAGGGACTGGACTCCTGTTAGTGCCCAGAGTCAGAACTAAACATGGGGAGGCTGCTTTTCAGATTCATGCTGCTAAAATCTGGAACAGTCTTCCTGAAGATGTGAGACAGGCCTCCTCTCTGACAATGTTTAAAACCAGGTTAAAGACAGTTCTGTTTAGCTGTGCTACAACTGAGGGATTTTATATTTTTATCTTTCTTTTTAATGTTCTGTGATTATTTATGATTTTAATGCTTTCTTGTTTTGTTCAGCACTTTGAGCTGCCTTGTGTATGAATTGTGCTATACAAATAAACTTGCCTTGCCTTACAGTACATACATACTTACATACACATGTGTCTTGTACTCAGTTAAGAGTCTAAATACAGTCATGTGTAACTTTACTGTAGTATTCAGCTGTACAGTGTATACTGCTCACCAAGTGTCACCGAGATCTGACGTTTTACATTGAAAGCATACAGTACATACATACTGTACATAGATACAGTACATACATACAGTACATACATACTGTACATACTGTACATAGATACAGTACATACATACAGTACAGTACATAGATACAGTACATACATACTGTACATACTGTACATAGATACAGTACATACATACTGTACATAGATACAGTACATACATACTGTACATACTGTACATAGATACAGTACATACATACTGTACATAGATACATACATACATACATATAGTACATATAGGTACTATCTATCTTTCTATCTATTATCTATCTATCTATCCATCTATCTATACTGTATATCTCTTGTCAGTGTGATTAGGAAGGAAGTCTCGTAAATAACGGCATGTAAATAAATATGTTTGGATTGGGTAAGAGATGTTTGGCACAGGCGCTGCTGTGTGGGAGGATATACTGCTGCTGATGTACTGCTGCGGAGGATATACTGCTGCTGCTGTACTGCTGCTGTGTGGGAGGATATACTGCTGCTGATGTACTGCTGCGGAGGATATACTGCTGCTGTGTGGGAGGATATACTGCTGCTGATGTACTGCTGCGGAGGATATACTGATGCTGTGTGGGAGGATATACTGCTGCTGATGTACTGCTGCGGAGGATATACTGCTGCTGCTGCACTGATGCGGTTCATCCGGCCCCTATACCGAACACATGCCATAATCCCATCTCAGGAGGCCAGGATTACGTGTGTGTCATCATGAGCCGCCACAACAAAGGTGACAGAGCAACGACACCCCGATGATGCCACATCTGTGCATCTGCGAGAATTAGATATCCAAGTAATCTGGGTTTCCATGAGCCACAATGACCCGATTCTGCATCTGCTACGACTGTGTTATGTTATGTACTATATAAACCAAATCCTGCAGTTGTTCCTCCTGAAAAAAACACTTGATAAAATCTGAATGAACTGAGAGAAAGAGAATAAACTTCCGGGTCGCTCTGGTGCTAAAGGTCCCGTCTCCGTGAGGTTAATTTTCCACACATCCAAACATATACATTAAGCTGATAGAAGTCTGCTTTCTCTCAGAAGCTAGACGTCCGTGTACAGCTGTGCATATGTAGATCCGGCGCTAATGAAGCCCCACGCTGTCAGTCAAACAGCTGCTGCCGCCCGTATCCCTCCTGAGAACAGTTTTCACTCCATCTATTAATCATCAATCAAAAGTTATTTCCCCGCGATTCCTGCGATTCATTCGGCTCTAAGTGCTCATGTGTGTCATACGTGCGGAAAAAGACGATTTCCAACACAGCCTGTGAAATGTCGGAGGCGTCTTGGGGCAGTGAGGGAACAATAAAGGTAAACGTGCACTTAATTAATCCCCGTCGGGCAATTCATCCTCTGCATTTGACCCATCCTGATGCTGCTATGGCTCGCGTCAAGAGCAGTGGTTGCCGTAGTAACAGTGCCCGAGAACCCATCTCCAGATGTTGATGCCCGGCTTGGTCAGGACTACCAGAGCTGCAGGATTTAACCTAGTGTGCATGTATTTAGTGTTAGGAGAAACTGGAGTACCCGGAGGAAACCTACACAAGCACGGGAAGAACACGCTAACCCCGTTCCGACCGGGATTCGAACCCAGAACCTTCTCGTTGAGAGGCGAGACTGGTATCCACTCAGCCACCGTGCCAAATTTTAAGTTTTATTGGCGTATTCTGAGTCTGAAGGTGTATTCTCTGCTCTGGACCGCTTTTCTATTTTATTTTTAGAATATTCATAGCCGGGATGGAACCATAATATTTGTTATGTGTCTGTGTATTAGTGTATTAGAAACAAGTGAGAGTGTGTTTATTGCCGTGGCGGATATTGCATTCACGTTATGACACCCATAAGACCAAATGGCTATAGTTAGGATCTGAATAAGGACGGAATGAAAGTGTGTTGCCGTGGAAACTGTAAGGACACAAGCTTACATATCATTAAAGAAATCGGTATTCTTACACAACGGGATCACAGTAATCAAATGTATATGATTTTTCAATGTGGGGGTTTCAGCACCATGGCCAGCGAACGTAGGTCCAAGTCTAGCTCAGGGGTGTCTGAACTGTTTAGTAAGAGGGCCAAGATCACAGACTGAAAAACTTCAAAGTGATCTATAACAGAGCTGAAGTTGGCTGGATGACACATGTTTACCATCTCACCATCTCATACATACACATCTCATACATTAGCATCATTAAGGGCCAGTATGTGCAAATAATGTCAATGACGTACTGGGCTTTAGAACGAGTTACAACATAATAACACTAATAATAATAAGAATAGGACATTTTAAAAACAGTTAAAAACAGTTAAAATACAAAGTTAAAATCATCATGGCCAGAGGAGAGTGTGGTTATGAAGTTAGTGAGTGGGCTTGTCTGAACAGGTTAGTTTTGAGAGTGGATTTGAAGAGTGTCTATATATAACACGTCTATAATGGCTGAGCTGAAGTTGGATGGATGACACAGTGAACGCATGTTTATGATCTCAAAGACTTTTTTGGGTTAGCAAGGCAGAGGGCCACATACAGTGACGCTGAGGCCCGCATTTGGCCCCCGGGCCTGAGTTTGGACATGCCGGGTCTATAACTAATCCATGAATCAGACACATTTCCTTAAACACTTATTTATGTTTTTCATTTCCAGTTTTCTTATGGATTATGTATTTCTCATTGCCTCACACCAGTGGATTATCTAACCTATAGATCTTTAGCTTTACCAGTGTACTTCAACATCCTTTCATGTGTACACCATGTGCACTTAAGTTTCTGTCAGATGTGACACAACACAAGAAAATGATATAAATGGCTGTAAAAGCATGTGTTGTCACCTTGTTGAGTTCTGTGGTGACACCAGCTCTTTGTAAATACCATTAGCTGAACACGTCCTCCTACAGCATGTCAGAATGTGCCTGTTTTGGTCGGGCTGCTGCGCCATTACAGGAATGTGCTCAAACGTATAGATTAGTCAAAAGTCAGGATGCAAGACTTTTACAATTATTCGGAATATGGTTAAAGGACGTGTACGGTTCAAAAGTGGTTAAAAAGACAATATAGAAAATGTGATAATAAGTCAGTTTGTGCCTAATGTACTTTGGCTGCTGACAAAATATCACTGCAATTGTATACAGTATGAAGGTAGCCTGGTCTCACCACACCACTGTACTCATTTCATGTGGTACTAAGGTCTGGATTTGCTCCATTGACGCCGTTAACAGGTGGAGATGATCATGGACCAGAGTTTACACATGGTAAGACCCAGGTCCAACCATCATAATATTTACCTCACATCAGGATTTTTTTGACAAGAGCAAGCAAATAAGCAGGAGGTCTTTCTATTCACCATTTAACTACAGACTTGTGTGGTCTGTGATAAGCTGCGTCTGTGATCAAACTCTGAGTTTTGGTAGTTTTATAGTTGTGTCAAACTCTTTCTATCTCCAAAGTATAATGAAAACTCTGTGTGATGATTAAAGATTGGGAAATGTTTATATACTGTATACATATATATGTATATGTCCATAACTTCATACCTGTTGTCTTTGGGAGCTTCCTAGGACTCCATGTTGTGTAGTGAGCAATGATACATAGATAGATTCTTTATTGATCCTGTTGGAGAAATGCAGGAGTCCAGTAGCAGCAGAAACACATCCAAACAACAGCACACATAAATGTATAATTCTAAAAAGTATCTAACAATAATATTAAAACACATCAGTCCTTCAGGTCACAGCAGCAGAGGTGGAGCTTGGTTCAGACCATTTTCTCTGCTCTGGTCCAAAGTAAAATGCTAAATGCTTTGTTTGCAAGTTTCATAAAGTTCCAGTGGATTTTCTCCTGAACCACTTGGTTTGAACCATGAATCCTCTCTGCTCTGGTCTGGACCAGTGTAAAACCATGAATCCGCTCTGCTCTGGTCTGAACCAGTGTAAAACCATGAATCCGCTCTGCTCTGGTCTGGACCAGTGTAAAACCATGAATCCGCTCTGCTCTGGTCTGGACCAGTGTAAAACCATGAATCCGCTCTGCTCTGGTCTGGACCAGTGTAAAACCATGAATCCTCTCTGCTCTGGTCTGGACCAGTGTAAAACCATGAACACTGAACTGCAGCAACATCTCAGGCAGAAAAAAGCAAGAAAATTATCAAATTTTCAAACACAAAACAACAGTTCCAGAGACACTCAGGACTCGCTGCTGTTTCCAGAACATGAAATAGTAAATATGAAAAGAGCCCATCTCTTTTTAACGTTCAGGGAAAGATGTGAGAATTCAGCATTAGCACATTTTCAAAGGTTATTTTATACATTCCAATACTATTTCATGTGTTATGTCTGCAAGGTCAGTGTCTTACAATTAAATCAAGAAATCAATGCGCTTTCATTTTCCCAGAATATAGATCCCATCATCATAAAGACTGTAACGTCAAAGAACCCTCTCAGCAAAAACAAGTCTGTAACTGACACAAGAATCCATCTGAACATCTTCAAGTTCATAATAGTTCAGATCAAATCAATACAAATCTCCCCATGGACCCTGATTCTCTACAGCCTCAGTCCTGGATCTACAGCCTCAGTCCTGGATCTACAGCCTCAATCCTGGGTCTAGAGCCTCAGTCCTGGATCTACAGCCTCAATCCTGGGTCTAGAGCCTCAGTCCTGGGTCTACAGCCTCAGTCCTGGGTCTACAGCCTCAGTCCTGGGTCTACAGCCTCAGTCCTGGGTCTACAGCCTCAGTCCTGGATCTACAGCCTCAGTCCTGGGTCTACAGCCTTAGTTCTGGCTCTACAACCTCAGTCCTAGGTCTACAGCCTCAGTCCTGGGTCTACAGCCTCAGTCCTGGGTCTACAGCCTCGGTCCTGGGTCTACAGCCTCAGTCCTGGGTCTACAGCCTCAGTCCTGGGTCTACAGCCTTAGTTCTGGCTCTACAACCTCAGTCCTAGGTCTACAGCCTCAGTCCTGGGTCTACAGCCTCAGTCCTGGATCTACAGCCTCAGTCCTGGGTCTACAGCCTCAGTCCTGGGCCTCAGTCCTGGATCTACAGTCTCAGTCCTGGGCCTCAGTCCTGGATCTACAGCCTCAGTCCTGGGCCTCAGTCCTGGATCTACAGCCTCAGTCCTGGACCTGTCTGCTTCTCTGATCTGTGTTGGTGATTTCAATGGTTTTGTAAGTCCTCTGAGATAACAGCTGTTGTGATTTAGGTCAATACAAGAATAAATGTAATTGAATTGACTAAAATCACTACATATATTGTGTATTTCCCAGAGTTCTCCTGGACCCTCCTTCTCTCTCTGCTGCAGTGTTTGTCCGCTCACTAACGGGCTCCTGCAATAGATCCGCAGTCAGACGTATTAGACCCAACCTAAAACAATCTATAAGGCTGTTAAGAGACGAGGCCTGCTTGAGTGTTCAGCAAATCCCATCCAATTAATTTCCTATATGGTCGACCCTTTCCTCGCAAGGACAAACCCTAATCCGCTCCGTAATGCGACATCACCAGCGCTGCTCCGTCTGTCCTGGAAAAGTCTTGTGCTTCTTGCTCCAGGCGGCGTTTCTGACAAAGTCGGAGAGTCGAGGTCAAGTGAATCCTGCAGAGTCAGGAGGATGCGGGCCAACCTTGTCCTGGTCTCTGTCTTGGACTTCTGGGTCTGTCCCACTCGCGCTCACCCCTATAGGCGCCAGTACATCCCGTGTCTGTAAGATTGGATCAAGACCGTACGGGAGAGAAAGCATCTGTTCGAAGCCTTGTACCCACTTTACACACGGCTACGTTTCCTCGCCTCTGGTCTAATTGTGTCTTGAGGGGAGCGACCCGGAGTGGCTCTGCAGCGGCAGCTCTTATGGCTTCAGACGCACTTGTGATGTATTGATGAGAAAATCCTGCTGCAGAGTCAGTGTGGGGTTTAGGAAGATTAACCCATGGAGGAGAAGAAGTGGAAATTGGAATGGATGGATTCATGTTTTTTTTGTACAACCAGGCTCTATAGATGCAACAAAGAATAAGGGGGAACGACACAACGGCCAGATTTTCAAATCTGGTTAAAAGTGGTACTGTAGTCTCTCCCATATTTACAATTTACAATACAATACAATAAAGATCCAGGACCTAAGCTACAGAACGAGGACCAGGGCCACGCAGCGGCCGCAGAGCTCGAACAGGTCCAAATCTGTCTCGTACTCAGTCTCTAAACCATAGACTGTTTATATTAACGGACAGAGTTACGCCTATCTCCGCCGTTCTAACTAATGGGCCAAAAAATGTGCTCTACTGGAGCAATCCAAAATGGCCGCGAGTGGTCCCGCCCACAAGAAAATTGTGAAAAAACGCATCTGCGCATGCGTCAGCCGGAGCAGCTCCATTCATTTGAACAAGAGACTTCAAAAGTTCACAGCAACGAAACCAGACTGGACCAAAACACCCCCCTCAGCATTGACACACATGTGGAACGGAGCTTTGGGCCAAGAGACAACTTTTGGTCCATCCTGTAAAGACGTTTTTGAGAGGTCTGCCAATGCTATATGTTAGCATTGGCTAATTCTACTTCTGGGTCCACCCCCACAGGCCCGGGGTGGTATTGCAGCATGTCAGCGCACATCATTTTGGCCACTTTTGAGCTGGGACCCGCCCACACTGCTCTAAACACAGTAATGTGTGACTTTACTGTTGTGCAAATGTGAAGAGTGGGGCGGCTGCGGCTGTAAAGTACCAAACTGCTGTTGTGTCCTTCGGCAAGACACTTCACCCCCATTAGAATGAGTCTGGTGTGTGTGTGAATGGTTGGTGGTGGTGGGAGGGATCTTGTTTTGAAATGTGTTTATCCATAACATGGTGATTGTGAAGTCTGTGAGTGCAGATGTCATGGTACCCTCAAATACAAAATGTTTTTTTTTAAATCAAGGAAATGAAGTTATGATGACATTTCAACAGTAGGACAAAGAAGAGAGAGTGAAGAATTGGGCTGTCTTTAAAGTGTGTGTGACATATAAAGTGTATAGATAGATAGATAGGTACAGACAGACAGAGATGCATGGATAGATATATAGATAGATAGATAGATAGATAGATAGAAAGTAAGTAATATTTATTTATATACCGCCTTTCACAGACCAGAGTCACAAAGCGGCAATTGTTATGTTTGGGCACTTGTCCTCTCCCTCCACACAGAGATGGGAGCGGGGGAGATAGATGGATCGAAACATGGATAGATAGATACATAGTCAGACAGACAGACAGATAGATAGATACACAGACAGACACACATACAGACAGACAGACAGATAGGTAGATACACAGACAGACAGACAGACAGATAGGTAGATATACAGACAGACAGACAGACAGACAGACAGATAGATAGATAGATACACAGACAGACACACATACAGACAGACAGACAGACAGACAGACAGACAGGGGTTCCTGAGTACAGACAGGGGGATACCCGATCAAACACTGAAAATTGCTCTACTTTCATTTTCTCCGCTCAAGACAGGAGAAATGTGAGACTTCTTATTCCAAATGCCATGGCGGCCCCGAAGAGGCCCCCAGCATCGAGGTGATTATCATCTGAAGGAGACGGAGATGTCTGCATATTATTGTTACGTACCTCAGCGTGTGACCTTTCTCTGAGCCGCGTGGAATTAGAGCGTTTGATTTCACTGTCACTTGGAGAAAACCATTCACACATCAAAGACAGACTGCATCAGCTCAAAGTGCAACCCGGTAACTAAAATCTCCTGTTTTTATGTTTTTTTCAAAATGAGGTGATATCTGGCAGGGAATAGAATATTTCAAGGGGCATGAATTGTGTTCTGGACTGAAGGTAAAGTTTCTCTTGTTATCAGATTCAGATTCATTTATTTGACATTTGGTTTGGTATGGTTTTTCATTTTTACAGGGACAGTGCACAATAATCATTAGCCAAAAGGGGAGATGCATTGTACCGGGTTGTAGCAGCAGCAGTAAAATGCAAGTTTGCAGTAAAACCACATTGGAATACATTTGCAAAAGTCCCCAGTGTGCACAGGACAAGTAATTTAAATATATATATATATTAGGTTAGTTCAGGTACAGAAATAACCTGACTCTGGACAGACCCTTGTAGTTCCACCGTGCTCCACTAGAGGCGTTTCTCCGAGCTCCACACAAGGATCTGGGATCGAGGGGAAAAGCAAACTCCTTAAAGATAGCAACAAATAATGAACCAATCAGGATCGCCGGAATTTCATGACACAAAGTTATCTGACTATTGTTGTTATCTAATAAGTTTGTTCTGTTCTGGATCTGGAGTTCCGTTTGCCCGCACAGAACTGGGAAAAAAGCTTTTGTAAATGCTGCTCTTTCTACATGGAACGTTTTGCAAAAGACTGAAAATTATCTGGACTTATTTCACTGAATTCTTTTAGATCCAGACTTAGACGTCGTCATCGAAAAACTGTTTTTATAATCTGTAATTTTATAAAATTCGTCCTATTCAACTACAACGACTTACTGCACACACACATATGCAATATTTAAATGTTCTTCATATTCTGTCTTTTTATCCTCAAACATTGTTTCTGTTTAACTGAAGGATGTTAGAGGCACAGACACTCACACTGACACAGGCACAGGCACAGACACGGGCACAGACACTGACACAGGCACAGACACTGACACAGGCACAGGCACAGACACAAACACAAACACAGACACAGGCACAGACACAGACACAGACACTGACACAGACATAGACACAGGCACAGGCACAGACATAGACACAGGCACAGGCGCAGACACAGACACAGACACAGACACAGACACAGACACAGGCACAGACACAGGCACAGACACAGACACAGACACAGACACAGGCACAAACACAGACACAGACACTGACACAGGCACTGGCACAGACACAGACATAGACACAGACACAGACACAGGCACAGACATAGACACAGGCACTGGCACAGACACAGGCACTGGCACAGACACAGACACTGACACAGACACAGACACAGGCACAGACACAGACACAGACACAGGCACAGACATAGACACAGGCACAGGCACAGACATAGACACAGGCACAGGCGCAGACACAGACACAGACACAGACACAGACACAGACACAGGCACAGACACAGGCACAGACACAGACACAGACACAGACACAGGCACAAACACAGACACAGACACTGACACAGGCACTGGCACAGACACAGACATAGACACAGACACAGACACAGGCACAGACATAGACACAGGCACTGGCACAGACACAGGCACTGGCACAGACACAGACACTGACACAGACACAGACACAGGCACAGACACAGACACAGACACAGGCACAGACATAGACACAGACACAGACACAGACATAGACACAGACACAGGCACAGACACAGACACTGACACAGACACAGACACAGACACAGGCACAGACATAGACACAGACACAGACACAGGCACAGACATAGACACAGACACAGACATAGACACAGACACAGGCACAGACACAGACACAGGCACAGGCACAGACATAGACACAGGCACAGACACAGACACAGACACAGACACAGGCACTGGCACAGACACAGACACAGACACAGACACAGGCACAGGCACAGACATAGACACAGGCACAGACACAGACACAGACACAGACACAGGCACTGGCACAGACACAGACACAGACACAGGCACTGACACAGGCACAGGCACAGACATAGACACAGGCACAGACACAGACACAGACACTGACACAGGCACTGGCACAGACACAGGCACTGACACAGGCACTGGCACAGACACAGGCACTGACACAGACACAGACACAGACACAGGCACAGGCACAGACATAGACACAGGCACTGGCACAGACACAGGCACTGACACAGACACAGACACAGACACAGGCACAGACATAGACACAGACACAGGCACTGACACAGGCACTGGCACAGACACAGGCACTGACACAGGCACTGGCACAGACACAGGCACTGGCACAGACACAGGCACTGACACAGACACAGACACAGACACAGGCACAGACATAGACACAGACACAGACACTGACACAGGCACTGGCACAGACACAGGCACTGGCACAGACACAGGCACTGACACAGACACAGACACAGACACAGGCACAGGCACAGGCACAGACACAGACACTGACACAGACACAGACACAGACACAGACACAGACACAGGCACTGGCACAGACACAGGCACTGGCACAGACACAGGCACTGACACAGACACAGACACAGACACAGACACAGGCACAGGCACAGACACAGACACAGGCACAGACACAGACGACTCCTCCGTCTGCTCAGGCCTGTCGCTCCTTCACTTCTTCTTGTTTCACACAATGGCGCCTTCGTTGTTGCTCAAAAATTTTTATGGATCTCCTCGTTCTACAGGGGGTCATTAAAGCTCGGGTCTGTGGTTCTTCTGTGGCACCTTCTCACATGATAATACACCTTCTTACATGATATTGCACCTTCTTACATGATATTGCACGTTCTCACATGATATTGCACCTTCTCACATGAGTTTGCACCTTCTCACATGATATTGCACCTTCTTACATTATATTGCACCTTCTTACATGATATTGCACGTTCTCACATGATATTGCACCTTCTCACATGAGTTTGCACCTTCTCACATGATATTGCACCTTCTTACATTATATTGCACCTTCTTACATGATATTGCACCTTCTCACATGATGTTGCACCTTCTTACATGACATTGCACCTTCTGAGATGATATTGCACCTTCTCACATGATATTACACCTTCTTACATTATATTGCACCTTCTTACATTATATTGCACCTTCTTACATGATATTGCACCTTCTCACATGATATTGCACCTTCTTACACGAGGTCTTGGCCCGGACTCCCTTGAAAAAAGGTTTTCAATCTCAATGGGATTTTCCTTGGTTAAATATAATAACAATGGGCCTCATTCACGAATAACTTCGTAAGAAACTTCTTAAATTTCTTCTCAAGTCGTTCTTAAGTAGATTTCTAAGAAGAGCGTGGGATTCATCAACGCGCTCTTAAGCCGCTGAATTGTTCGCAGCTGTTCTCTCAGATTGATGAATGCCAACTCCTCGTAAGTAGAGCGCGTGCCCGGTGATTCATTAGCATAGGTAACCGCCCACTAATGCCCATATAAGGGACTGCAGGGCCATGTGCAGACGCCAGAGGAAACAGCAACAGGCCTAAAGCAAAGAGTTACACGGAGCAAAAGAGTCACCCTTTTTTCTTCTTTTGCCAGACTGAGAATAAAGTCATAAAAGGTTGACTTAAAAGTCGAAATATTATGAGAATAAAGTCGAACTAGCAAAATTATGAGATTAATCTAAGAATATGATGAGATTAATCTCAAAATGTTATGAGCTTAATTTAAAAATATATTATGTATTATTTTAAAGATTAATCTCAAAATGTTTTGAGATTAATCTCAAAATATTTTGGACCCTGGGAGGAGATCCAGCGCGGACCAGCGCTGAGACCAATGTAGACTCGAGGAGAGACTGGAGTGACCAGCACACAAAAACCAGCGCGGACAGGAGAGACCGCATAGACTGGAGTGACCTGACTGGAGAGACCGGTGCGCAGAGACCGGTGCGCAGAGACCAGCGCGGACCGAAAAGAGACCGCATAGACCAGACTTGAGAGACCAGCGCGGACCCGTATGGATCCAGGAGCATGCAGCACGGACCCGTATGGAGAGACCAGTGCAGACCCGTCTAAAGCCATGGGAGAGACCAGTGCAGACCCGTATAGATCCATGGGAGAGACCAGCGCAGACCCCTATAGATCCATGGGAGAGACCAGTGCAGACCCGTATAGATCCATGGGAGAGACCAGTGCAGACCCGTATAGATCCATGGGAGAGACCAGTGCAGACCCGTATAGATCCATGGGAGAGACCAGTGCAGACCCGTATAGATCCATGGGAGAGACCAGCGCAGACCCCTATAGATCCATGGGAGAGACCAGTGCAGACCCGTATAGATCCATGGGAGAGACCAGTGCAGACCCCTATAGATCCATGGGAGAGACCAGTGCAGACCCGTATAGATCCATGGGAGAGACCAGTGCAGACCCGTATAGATCCATGGGAGAGACCAGTGCAGACCCGTATAGATCCATGGGAGAGACCAGTGCAGACCCGTATAGATCCATGGGAGAGACCAGTGCAGACCCGTATAGATCCATGAGAGAGACCAGTGCAGACCCGTATAGATCCATGGGAGAGACCAGTGCAGACCCGTATAGATCCATGGGAGAGACCAGTGCAGACCCGTATAGATCCATGGGAGAGACCAGTGCAGACCCGTATAGATCCATGGGAGAGACCAGTGCAGACCCGTATAGATCCATGGGAGAGACCAGTGCAGACCCGTATAGATCCATAGGAGAGACCAGTGCAGACCCGTATAGATCCATGGGAGAGACCAGTGCAGACCCGTATAGATCCATGGGAGAGACCAGTGCAGACCCGTATAGATCCATAGGAGAGACCAGTGCAGACCCGTATAGATCCATGGGAGAGACCAGTGCAGACCCGTATAGATCCATGGGAGAGACCAGTGCAGACCCGTATAGATCCATGGGAGAGACCAGTGCAGACCCGTATAGATCCATAGGAGAGACCAGTGCAGACCCGTATAGATCCATGGGAGAGACCAGTGCAGACCCGTATAGATCCATGGGAGAGACCAGTGCAGACCCGTATAGATTCATAGGAGAGACCAGTGCAGACCCGTATAGATCCATGGGAGAGACCAGTGCAGACCCGTATAGATCCATAGGAGAGACCAGTGCAGACCCGTATATGATCCCCTATGGGAGAGACCAGTGCAGACCCGTATAGATCCATGGGAGAGACCAGTGCAGACCCGTATAGATCCATGGGAGAGACCAGTGCAGACCCGTATAGATCCATGGGAGAGACCAGTGCAGACCCGTATAGATCCATGGGAGAGACCAGTGCAGACCCGTATAGATCCATGGGAGAGACCAGTGCAGACCCGTATAGATCCATGGGAGAGACCAGTGCAGACCCGTATAGATCCATGGGAGAGACCAGTGCAGACCCGTATAGATCCATGGGAGAGACCAGTGCAGACCCGTATAGATCCATGGGAGAGACCAGTGCAGACCCGTATAGATTCATAGGAGAGACCAGTGCAGACCCGTATAGATCCATGGGAGAGACCAGTGCAGACCCGTATAGATCCATAGGAGAGACCAGTGCAGACCCGTATAGATCCATGGGAGAGACCAGTGCAGACCCGTATAGATCCATGGGAGAGACCAGTGCAGACCCGTATAGATCCATGGGAGAGACCAGTGCAGACCCGTATAGATCCATGGGAGAGACCAGTGCAGACCCGTATAGATCCATGGGAGAGACCAGTGCAGACCCGTATAGATCCATGGGAGAGACCAGTGCAGACCCGTATAGATCCATGGGAGAGACCAGTGCAGACCCGTATAGATCCATGGGAGAGACCAGTGCAGACCCGTATAGATCCATGGGAGAGACCAGCGCAGAGACTCAGCGCGGACCCAGTAACCTCCTGGAGCAGCAGTATATATGCAGTTGTTCTGTGGCCCGTGGATAAAGAAATGCCCCCTATAAATAGGAAGGGGTCACTACTGTAATACACGGCAAGATTTCCAATGTATTTTGAAAAGCGTTGGCACATTTAATTTGAAAATGAATATGAAAAATAATATGTAACCACAAAAATGAAATAATAGATTAAATACATACATCAATATGACGGACATATCACTGGAATGTTGTATTTTTATTAAACTTCACCAAAGAGGACAACCCCGGCGTGTGAACATGTCGGCACTGAATGCGTACGAGTGCTCCTGAGGACTCGTAGAATTTGTACTTGCCCAAGAGAAATTCTGGTTACGAGAAAAATTCGTGAATGCCACTTTCTTCGTAAAAACCTCGTAAGTAGGATTTACGTACAAATCTGTTCCTAAGAACCGTTCGTGAATGAGGCCCAATGTGAGCTCAGATCGGCAGTGTCCGTAAGTCCTCGTTGTACAGTCTGACGAAACAAGTTAAAACTCACATGAATCCAAACCTTAGCAACATTACGGCGCCGCTAAGATCACTTCCAGAGCGCCACCGGGTGCAATACTGTCATTTCCTCTTCACACGTCTGCGATGAACAGACTGTGTCCAGGTGTGTTTTATTCCTCCACACTTCCATCATCTTCTCGATCGTCGGAATAAAAGGTTTAAAATAACACGTAATTGAATTTTAATTTGCAGACCGCTGTTGAGCCATTCTTAAAACTGCAGGAAACACACAAGAACAAATCCTCGCTCCTGGACCCTCTCGGCAGACTTTAAAACGCCTCATTCCAATTAGTGATGTGTGTGTGTGTGTGTGTGTGTCTCTGTGTGTGTGTGTGTGTGTGAGCTTTCCCGCCAGCTTTGAAGCCTCAGGATGCAAGTGAGCCAATTAATCCAGCCCATAATAGACTTTGTGAGTGGATTATTTCACTGATTGGAAATAAGAGCAGACACCGAGGCTTAATTATCTCTAAAGACGTGGACTGGCATTTCACCTTTACATCTTTCATCTGGATAATTTCATTTTCCATTGATCTGGAGTGAAATCTGAGCCTAAAGTGTGTCTGTGTGAGTGTGTCCAGAGACTAACCAGGCCGTGTCAGTCCGTGCAGAGTGGGACTAACGGGACATGACGGCCCCACAGGTTGTGTGTATATATTTTTGTATTTTTGTGTTTTTATTGTATGTTGGTTTTACTGTCCCTTTGGTGAGACCAGGCTGTTTCAAATGTGCTCTATACATACACGTACAGGAACTAAAGAGACCAGAGAGAGACCAGAGAGAGACCAGAGAGAGAGAGACCAGAGAGAGACCAGAGAGAGACCAGAGAGAGACCAGAGA
Source organism: Knipowitschia caucasica (assembly GCA_964034765.1). Lineage (NCBI taxonomy): Eukaryota > Metazoa > Chordata > Actinopteri > Gobiiformes > Gobiidae > Knipowitschia > Knipowitschia caucasica. Next base: position 3,563,693 of record OZ035834.1, on the reverse strand, counting down.
GAGACCAGAGAGAGACCAGAGAGAGAGACCAGAGAGAAACCAGAGAGAAACCAGAGAGAGACCAGAGACAGAGAGAGACCAGAGAGAGGCCAGAGAGAGACCAGAGAGAGACCAGAGAGAAACCAGAGAGAAACCAGAGAGAGACCAGAGACAGAAAGAGACCAGAGAGAGGCCAGAGAGAGACCAGAGAGAGGCCAGAGACAGAGAGAGACCAGAGAGAGGCCAGAGAGAGACCAGAGAGAAACCAGAGAGAGACCAGAGACAGAGAGAGACCAGAGAGAGGCCAGAGAGAGACCAGAGAGAGACCAGAGAGAAACCAGAGAGAAACCAGAGAGAGACCAGAGACAGAGAGAGACCAGAGAGAGGCCAGAGAGAGACCAGAGAGAGACCAGAGAGAGGCCAGAGAGAGACCAGAGAGAAGCCAGAGAGAAACCAGAGAGAGACCAGAGAGAGACCAGAGAGACCAGAGAGAAACCAGAGAGAAACCAGAGAGAAACCAGAGAGAGACCAGAGACAGAGAGAGACCAGAGACAGAGAGAGACCAGAGAGAGGCCAGAGAGAGACCAGAGAGAGACCAGAGAGAAACCAGAGAGAAACCAGAGAGAGACCAGAGACAGAGAGAGACCAGAGAGAGACCAGAGAGAGGCCAGAGAGAGACCAGAGAGAGACCAGAGAGAAACCAGAGAGAAACCAGAGAGAGACCAGAGACAGAGAGAGACCAGAGAGAGGCCAGAAAGAGACAGAGAGAGACCAGAGAGAGGCCAGAGAGAGACCAGAGAGAGACCAGAGAGAGACCAGAGAGAGACCAGAGAGAGACCAGAGAGAGGCCAGAGAGAGACCAGAGAGAGACCAGAGAGAAACCAGAGAGAAACCAGAGAGAGACCAGAGACAGAGAGAGACCAGAGAGAGGCCAGAGAGAGACCAGAGAGAGACCAGAGAGAAACCAGAGAGAAACCAGAGAGAGACCAGAGACAGAGAGAGACCAGAGAGAGGCCAGAAAGAGACAGAGAGAGACCAGAGAGAGGCCAGAGAGAGACCAGAGAGAGACCAGAGAGAGACCAGAGAGAGACCAGAGAGCAGAGGTGTGGACTCGAGTCATGTGACTTGGACTCGAGTCAGACTCGAGTCATGATTTTGATGACTTTAGACTCGACTTGACCAAATGTAAAAAGACTTGCAACTCGACTTGGACTTTAACATCAATGACTCTGACTTTCACTTGGACTTGCGCCAATTGACTTGCAAAGACTTGCGTAACCCGGGCCATTTTTACCTTTCTCCGCATCTCTCTTTCTATCTATGCCATCTCTGAAGAAACAAAGCCTCGCGGTAGTTGTAGCGCTCGCGCGAGAGTTCGAACGTGAGTTCCAGGCAGTTCGCGCAGCAACACTTCCCTAAACAAGCGGACTGCATTCACCGGTGGGTGTGTTTGTCTAGGGGAGCTGGAAATGAGCGAGCTGCAGGTATTTATCGCGACCTAACGTCATATTTTGTTCTACAAACCGTAATTGATATGCTTTCACTACAGGCGCCTCATACAATTGAATCGACGCAGTTGTCACACTGTGTGCCGTGTTTTAAAGAGGAACTGGTGAGTCAAACTAGCGCTAGCCTGCGCTGCTCTGTTGGCTCTTTCTTATATTTTTCTGTGTGGGCGCCGAGGCCTATTATGAGTATGTTTTTGCTGTGCTCCTCCTGCTAAAGTTTGCATACATTAGATAGTTGTTTTGATTATGTGCACTAAGCTAGATTAATATTTGCACTATTGTTTATGGTGCATTGATATGAGAATCAGTGCTTTGACTGATTGAATTAATTTATATGAGACATTTTATTATGTAATGATATATTGGTAATTATGAGATATTACTAATGCTGGCCCAGTTCATACAGGCCGGGGTCCTTCCCCTCCATTGGTCCCTTCAGTCCTTTGGAACAATAACCACTATGGACATTAAACTGATTATATAGATACAGGTCCTAGCCCAATACTCATATTCATATATGCTGCACTGCTGCACTTGCTACTTCCCATTAAAAACCCCAAAGATAAAAAGTATGTTGACATGGACTGCTCTGATTTTATGTGTGGTCTGTGCATGTGTAACTGAGCCTGCATCTGGCACAACATCCAATTAGATCACATAGATAGTTTTGATTTATCAGCAGACAACGACATGGAACAAACTGTTAGTCCATGGGTCAGAGACCAACGAGAATGCACCAGCAAAATGATTCCTAACATTATTTTGTTTGCCTACAAAAGTACGTGGAGACCAACAAGAAACAAATCGCGGTCAAAAAGACTCGAGAGGACTCGAAAGTCAAACCGTAGGACTTGGGACTGACTTGAGATTTGTTGGCCTTTGACTTGGACGCGACTCGGGACTTGCCTGTCTTGACTCGTGACTTGACTCGGGACTTGAGGGCAATGAATTGAGACTGACTTGTGACTTGCTAAACAATGACTTTGTCCCACCTCTGCCAGAGAGAGACCAGAGAGAGACCAGAGAGAGACCAGAGAGAGGCCAGAGAGAGAGAGAGACCAGAGAGAGACCAGAGAGAGACCAGAGAGAGACCAGAGTGAGACCAGAGAGAAACCAGAAACAGAGAGACCAGAGAGAGGTCTGTGAGCTGTGAGCTTCCTGTTCTGGACCCTGGGCCTCCCGAGTCTTCCTCAGTATCTGTGTTTCTGTTCTGCAGCTTCTCACGCTAAATCATTTCTGTCTCACTATTGTCCCCGTTTTCCAAAGTAGCACCATGTCCTTCTCCTTCTTCTCTCTGCTCAGCTGTTAACTTCCCATGACTCTGATTCTGATTCTAATCACACGAAGGGAATATTGTTCACCGAAAATGTCCACATCAAAATAGAGAATCAAACTTGCTGTTAGCATTTGTTCCTGACACAGTTAAAACATGAAAACATTTAGTTTACATGGTTAAAAACAGGAGGCAATTTAAAAACATTAGCATTAAGAACAATTACAGCAACAGACCTGGCTGAAGGAGTCGGGGGGACCGTAATGAGCCCGAGTTTGGAGGGACAGGAGGTGGTGCCTGGTGCTCTCTCTCCGCTGCTCATTAGCCGTTCCTGAACACTGTTTGGAATATGAGGGAAACACCATCCATCACGTCCGAACCGCTGGCGTTTACCTGCATTGTGCAATTATTCTTCCCGCCGCTCCCCCATGGCCCCGCTTGATCAGACAGAAAGCCTTTTAAGCCAAGCTGCTAAAGGATTTATGAAGGAGTCGTACATTTGTCTGGCCACGGATGACATGTTTTGCATGGGACGTCGCAGCCGCAGCTGGGATCGCATCCTTCTGTGTGAAACATACAAAGCAGACAGAGAAATTTACATTAAAAGGTGAATAAGGAGCAGATGTTGATGGAAAACACACAGTACTGTTCCTTTTAATATTTCTGCAATATTTAATATACATAAAACACCACCTATGCTTGAGTTAGATTTTTTTATGTTTGTTTTATTTTATTTAGTATTTTGTTATTGTTCATTTGTCCCAGGTCAGACTTGCTCTCATGGTTTGTCCTGGGTCATAAACACTGGTGTCAGGACATATTGTTTTGAGACACAGACAATTTCATTGACCTGAAGACTTGCTTTGGAGGAATTCACTTTTCATTTTGAGAAAGTGATGCACTTTTTTGATGCACCAAAGACACTGAGAAAAACTGTAAAGGAGCAGTATGTAAAAATGTGGCCAAAAGTGGTACTGCAGCCTCTCCCACTCTCCCTGACTCAGGTTGCCAGATATGCAGACGAATCCAGCTGGGACCATAACAGCTGAATAGACAAGAGTTTTGTCAACAACAAATCTATAACCAACACCTTTTTCACAAAGATAGAAATCCTGGTTTTTTTCCTTGTTTTGTCGTTAATGATTTGAGAATCATAACGAGACCTTTTTTATTTCTGCGCCACATGGTACTTTACCAGTGAGATTAGCTCCACGCGGTGAGTTCTGGCGCCCGGATCACAGACTTTCTGATTGGTGAAACGGTGGAGGGCGGGACATCGAAATGAAAACAATAACAAAATTTAGAGGCTGGAAAAGTAATTTAGAAATTCAAATATCTCTGAACTACTGTCATCAGTTAAAGAAGTATTGGAAAAGAACAGTTTATTATTGTGACAGATTAGGGCCCTTTAATGATGACAGATTTGGGCCCTTTAATGATGACAGATTAGGGCCCTTTAATGATGACAGATTATGGCCCTTTAATGACGACAGATTACGGCCCTTTAACTCATTGACTGCTGCCATTTTTGAAGATTTCACTGATTTTCAAGACTCACAAAATATTGTGTGCTATGTCTCTGTGAAATATGAAACCAGATTCTGAAAGACTGGACTGTCCACTTTCATCAGAAAAAATAAGTGTTTCTCTCTAGTTTTGTTCTTGTTATCCGCAGTCGAATAGAGGGAAGTTTGGCAGAAATCACCGGTCTCAGACAAACACGTCAATGGCAGTGAATGAGTTAATGATGACAGATTAGGGCCCTTTAATGATGACAGATTTGGGCCCTTTAATGATGACAGATTAGGGCCCTTTAATGATGACAGATTAGGGCCCTTTAATGATGACAGATTATGGCCCTTTAATGACGACAGATTACGGCCCTTTAACTCATTGACTGCTGCCATTTTTGAAGATTTCACTGATTTTCAAGACTCACAAAATATTGTGTGCTATGTCTCTGTGAAATATGAAACCAGATTCTGAAAGACTGGACTGTCCACTTTCATCAGAAAAAATAAGTGTTTCTCTCTAGTTTTGTTCTTGTTATCCGCAGTCGAATAGAGGGAAGTTTGGCAGAAATCACCGGTCTCAGACAAACACGTCAATGGCAGTGAATGAGTTAATGATGACAGATTAGGGCCCTTTAATGACGACAGATTAGGGCCCTTTAATGATGACAGATTAGGGCCCTTTAATGATGACAGATAAGGCCCTTTAATGATGACACATTAGGGCCCTTTAATGATGACAGATTAGGGCCCTTTAATGATGACAGATAAGGCCCTTTAATGATGACAGATTAGGGCCCTTTAATGATGACAGATTAGGGCCCTTTAATGATGACAGATTAGGGCCCTTTAATGATGGCAGATTAGGGCCCTTTAATGATGACAGATAAGGCCCTTTAATGATGACAGATAAGGCCCTTTAATGATGACAGATTTGGGCCCTTTAATGACGACAGATTAGGGCCCTTTAATGATGACAGATAAGGCCCTTTAATGATGACACATTAGGGCCCTTTAATGATGACACATTAGTTTTGTCGGAAAGTACAGTCCAAGGGGGAGCTCCGGTGGCTTTGGTAAAATCCAAATGAGCTTGTTTCTATCATCCGCTCTTTAGGGAACGGTGGAATTTCTGGATGAGACATAACTAAACAAACAGTGCCAATTTTTGAGCCTGTCCATTGTCCAGTCGCCTAATTCAAAGTGGCCGCTGAGGGCTGGAGCGGCGACTCTATCGGCATTGGCTCATTTAACAAGAAGTGGACTCACGGGAACTCATTAAAGAGCAATCAGGCGAAGTCTTACGGCGCTAATTGTGTCCCCTGGGTTCAAATGCTATGTGCTAAAGAGGACAGAAGTGGACAGGTACAATGGAATCTCAGATATGTACTGTTAGCGAGGCAGTTCAAATACACACCGACGAAAATGACAGAAAGACCTTTGAAGCGGTGTTTTTAATAGCCTTCAAAATGTCGCGGACAAACACGAGTTGAAAAGCATGAATGTCGTGGGTCTCGTGGTAGAATTGGCAAAAAAAAAAATGCTGTAGCCTGGTCTTACCACACCACAGTACACATTTCATTCTGTGCTAAGATCTGGATTTTGCCCCATTGACTCCGTTAACAGGTGGGAGGGGTTAACTCCTTTTGCAGATTGAAACCATTGGATCTGAGTTTACTGTGACGTTTGTAATGAGCCCGAGTGAGTCGTTTGCATTTAGAATTTAGCCTAGCTTTAGCCATCTCCTTTGCCGTTAACGAAGCCCGTGGGGAGTAGAGCCACAATCTTTGCAGCGATTACATTTGCTAAACATTCTTCTTGCTCTCTTGATAGAACCAGAACGGATTACTTTACTATCGCATTATTCGCCAAACTACAACCTGTCCGTTCGACACAAACTCTTCACCCGTCACCCACAACTAACTACAACACCCGCCTCCCGCGCTCTCTGATTGGTCGGATGAAATTCAACCGATTGTAATCACAAACACAGGGACCAGACCCAGACGTTACATGCAGGAACTGATGATTGAGCGGGGAATACGGATGGATAAGTCTCCAACCTGTGGCTCGGGAGCTATCAGTAGCTCGCCAGCCCCTTTCAGGAAGCTCCCCAAAGGATTTAGAATTTAACAAATGATCTTGAATGAGTACATTTTGAGTCATTACATATCTATAATAAGTATAAAGATTGTGTTATACAGTATTATGGTATATTTCACATGGGCACGGTGGCTGAGTGGATAGCACTCTCGCCTCTCAGCAAGAAGGTCCTGGGTTCGAATCCCGGTCGGACCAGGGCCTTTCTGAGTGGAGTTTGCATGTTCTTCCCGTGTCTGCGTAGGTTTCCTCCGGGTACTCCGGTTTCCCCTACCACTAAAAACATGTACAATAGTTCTGGCATGTGCCTCCTGTACTGGCCCCGCTCCCATCTCTGTGTGGAGTGAGAGACAAATGCCCAAAAATTAACAATTGTAAACCGCTTTGAGACTCAGATCTGCAGTGAAAAGGCGGTATATAAATAAAGATTACTTAGATTACTTACTTTTGTCGTAGATAGATTTTGGATTTCAACTGCAAAAAGGAGTAGCTCTCAGCCTTTTATTTTGTATTAAAGTAGCTCTCCGATTGAAAAAGGTGCTGTATAGCCAATTCATCTTCTGCATTTGACCCACCCTGATGCGTCCGTCGGGAGCAGTGGTCGCCGTAGCAACAGTGCCCAGAAACCCATGTACAGATGTTTATGCTGGACTTGGTAGCGGGGAAACCTAAAGGCACAGGGAGAACATGTGTCGGATCTGGGTTTGAAGAGAACTACTGAATACGACGCAAGTTCAAAATGATTCGTTATAAAATCCATAAAACAAAAGAGATCGTTTATTGGTCCCACAGTGAGGAAATTTCAGTGTTGCATCACGAGTTATAGAACAGTAGGAAAGAGGAGCACACAGCACAAGATAAATGAACAATAACTCTATACTAATTCAAATTAAAAAAACATCTCTAACTCAAGCATCATTAACAAGTATAAAATCTCTATCTTAAAAATAATAATATTTTAAAAAAGTGTAAAACTAAGCTAAAAACGTGGGTTAAAAACAGAGCAAAAAGAAAGGCTAAAAACAGAGGCTATAATCTCGTCCTTCGGTTCGCTCTTGTGTCTTTGGGGTCACAGCCTGGGCCGCCAGACCACAAGGTTTTGCATCCACGTCTCTAGCCCTGTGTCCCGTTCCGTGGCTTATTAAAAACCCACTATCTCTTTGCACATACCAACATATCCAAACTCCACTCAAAGACCCTGTTCCAACTGGGATTTGAACCCATGACCACTCAGCCACAGTGCCATCAGAGGAAATGCGATAGGATTTGGAACTGGTTTACTGCGGCAGAGCGGAGTCAAACACTGGTCATGAAATGAGTGAGTCGGGTTAAAGGAGATTGGGCGCCATTTTTAAGGCCATTGTGGAGAAGATTGATCCAAAATGTACTTCTGGGAAAAAATAAAATATTCTGGGTTAAAATATATAATGGAGCAGACAAGATACTCCTTACCCTTATCATTCTTCTTACCCCAATATCATTCTCCTTACCTCACTAGACCACGGTTTAACCCTCAATTTCACCATTCCACCACCCTCTTTTGTGCTTTTAATGCACCACAACTCAGGGACATTTTACTTTATGATTGTGAATAATGCAGCTGTGAGTCTGAGGTGGTCGTCTGCAGCACTGGGGCCCCTCAGGGCACTGTCCTCTCACCGTTTCTCTTCACCATCTACACCTCAGACTTCACACACGACAAACACAGCTGTCACCTGCAGAAGTTCTCCGACGACTCCGCCATCGTGGGCTGTGTGTCTGAGGGGAACGAAGTGGAATATCGGTCGGTTATCACAGAGTTTGTTGCCTGGTGTGAGTGCAACCACTTGTGCTTGAACACCAGTAAGACCAAGGAGATGGTCATCGACTTCAGGAGAAAACCACTTTCCCACACGCTGCTGAACATCCAGGGGGAGGACATTGAGCTGGTGGACAGCTTCAAGTACCTGGGTGTTCACATTAACAATAAACTGGACTGGTCCCATAATACAAACGCCCTGCACAAGAAGGGCCAAAGTCGCCTCTTCCTTCTGAGGAGGCTGAGGTCCTTCGGAGTGAGCAGGCCTCTGCTCAGGACTTTTTATGACTCTGTGGTAGCTTCTGCCATTTACTACGCTGCCGTGTGCTGGGCCCCGGGCAGCACAGAGTGGGACAGAAACAGACTGAACAAGCTGGTCAGGAGGAGGTGAGGGACAGGAGGCCCCTGGACTCTGTGGAGGAGGTGAGGGACAGGAGGCCCCTGGACTCTGTGGAGGAGGTGAGGGACAGGAGGGTGCTAGCCAAAGCCACCTCCATCATGAACAACACCTCCCACTGCACAGGACTGTAGAGGAGCTGAGGAGCTCCTTCAGTGGAAGACTGAGGCACCCTCAGTGTAGGAAGGAGCGCTACCGCAGGGCTTTTATCCCCACCGCTGTCAGACTGTACAATAAGTCACTTTAAATGATCACTGTGTGAAAACCAACTATTGACACTGTTTCCAATTGACACTTGTCACTTTTGTTGTACATAATTATTGTCACTTTTATTGTACATAATTATTGTCACTTTTATTGTACATATATATCCTGCATGTAACATGTTTGCACATTTCCTCCTTTTGCACAATCTGAGTGTTCTATCCATGCCAAATGTGACATGTACATTTCTCTTCTGTGAGATAAATAAAGCAAATCTTATCTTATCTTATAATTTAAAAAAACAGTAGGCTCTATGCAGGAGTCTTTCACCATGCTTACTTACTTCTTTGTGAATACACTTGTATGCCAAATGAATGGAGACAATAAAAAACCAAACTGTCTAACCCGGACTCTTTAAAGTTGTGGACCGGCGCTTCCCACGTTATTTCAGTAAACGAGAGCAGAGTTAAGTTAGTGAGTGGTTTTAGCCATGAAATCCAAGACTGAGGAGGCAGCCGGTGGTGGAAAACGCTGGATTTAAACATTTATTTAGTGTAAGCCACAAACAAAGTGTGCATTCGCTACTTGTACATTACCCATAATGCTTTGCGTGTTGGGGGGTAGTGAGATGTATTAGTATTCATTGCTGCTCATCATCGGACTTAGCGGCACCAATGAAGTGTGCGAAACATAAACCTGTGTTGTCTGTTTGAATGTTGTCGTCAAATTAACTCTCGTTTTGATTTTTGTTTTTTATTATTTTGTACCTTTACCATGTGATACAAGTCCGACACATGACATCCTATATTGACCCCGTACATGTGACGTCCTGGCCACGCCCACTCTCCATGACAGACGGCGGAAGTCTAACTGCGAGCCTTCGGTAACTTGACCAAAACAACCTGTTTCACCGAATAACAGCCAAAACTGTGATATTTTGCAGTGCGGTTGGTTGTTCTAACAGGACATAAGCCAAATGTGTTTTTTATCTGATACCTCCTCGTCATGAAGACAGAAGACGACGAGTAGTGCAGGATATTTTGGTGGAAGGGGGGGGCTCAAAAGCAATGGGCAAAAAATAATAGTAATTAAAGCCGCAAGCTGCGATGAAAGGCCTCGCCCCTCTTGCGACCGCCTCCTGGGCGCCGGTCCCACAAGCGTCACGCCGACGAATTGGCAGCCCGATTTGACCAGGATTACGTATATAAAAGCTCATTTATATGATAAAGTGCGTCCCTAGTGGTCACCTCCGGGACATGCACCCTCTACGTAGAGTAGTATTTTGCTCGTGCAGATGTAAAGATTTGATTTTGCAACTTTGGTGAAGATCGGAAAAGTTTAGGTCAGAAGCCTTCCATAGGTGGCGCTGTAGAGTCATATTAGGTGTGTGTTTTCACACCATTACTCTCAGGCCATTACCAACTGTTAGCGATGTGAGTTTCAGCTCTGTAGGTCTGAGCCTGTGGTCAGGAGAGCATCAAACATGGAGAAATTCCCCACTACCTCGCATGAAAACGATAACAAAATTCTAACTTTTATGCGATGATTGCATAACTTCAATCCGTCCAGATGGAGAAATGACATGGTAGAAGTCTGTGCGATGAAAATCCAGGGACTAGTACGAAGCCAAAAATGAGACACATTGAACTGCCTGTAGGTGGCGCTGTTGCACTCACAGTTGTGTGTGGCATATCGTTGTGTTCAGGGTCATACGCTGTATTTCTGAATTCATTTTTAGCCTCATCGGACAAAGATTTTGCCCCAAAAAGCTCATTTATTCACTTTACGGCGCCCCCATGTGGTCAGGTGTGGGACGTACAACTTTTGCGTAATGTAATGTTTTGCTTGTCTCGGTCCAGAGATTACACTCAGCGATTTTCGGGCCGATCCGAACACTAGTGCCCTATTACTTTCCGACAGGTGGCGCTAAAGAGCTCATATCGGGCGAATGATTTTAGTGTCATTGCGTTCAGGCCATAACCTAATATTACTGATGTGAGTCTCAGCTCTGTAGGTCTGAGCTTGTGGCCTTCAGGGCTCAGCGAAAATGGCCAAAACGAAGGCCTTATTCGCCATGGCGAGGGACGAAAACGGTGAAGATTGTCTAACTTTTTTTCGATGATTATATAACTTCAATCCGTCCAGATTGGGAAATGACGTGGTAGAACTCTGTGTGATGAAAAACCAGGGACTAGTTCGAATTTGTAAATGAAAAGTCAAATTAGTGGCGAAACTTTGGCCCATCATGGCCGACTTCCTGTTGGTCCCAGACATGTGCTTAGAACGGCTTTTATGCTCGTCTCATAGAGATCTATCACTCATCCGAATTTCGTGTACCTACTCCAAAATATGCAATCCTGCCTCCAATAGAAATGGCAAATTTTGAATTTTCAAGGGGGCGCTATTGATTCGCCTTTTGTCGGACAATTTGGAAACGTCCGTTTTATCAAATTTTTCGCCGGACCGGTCGTTTTAGACCCCCCATGTGCAGACTTTCGTGCATGTCTTCAGGGTCAAAAATCGAATTGAAGATGCGGAAAAAAAAGAATAATATGAAACCGGTGAATAACAATAGGCCTCCCCAATACTTCGTATTGGCTCGGCCTAATTAGAAGAAAAGAAAAATAAACATCAAAATAAGTATTGTCATGGAAATATGTAGTTGTTAAGCCCTGCTACAGCTCAGAAGTCTAGCACCATGCCTACTTACGTCTTTGTGAAATCACTTGTATGCCAAATGAATGGAAACGCTACAAACAAACCATTTTCTGAAAACTTTAAACATATAAACCTGAGCCTCTACCCACAAAGCTCCACATGAGGTTTCTTGCAGATCTCCACGATTCACATAAAAATCTGACAAGTTTGAAGATATGTTTTCTGGCCTTTATCAGATCTGTCAAATAGTGCCTCACTGGGATCTTTCTTACGAGTAAAAGACGGAGAAAGACGTTTGTGGTCTGAATTTGCGCTTATAAAACTCTTTCTCCTGGCTCTTCAAAGTATGTAATATAAATTGAAAAAAAGTACTCCATGCAAAAAACAAAGTACTGTGTATTTGAAGCCACAAACAACTCGATAGTAAACCCTTGCCTGGACTCCTGCGTGCACTTCTCACGCATTATTGTGAATCACCCAAAATGTTGCGACTTGATTAAGTCAGTGGCCTACTTTAGCGGCGTCGCTCTCCATGGTGCTGCTGCGGCCTGTCCCCGGACTGTGCTGAAGCAGGGGAAAATAACACTGATGGCAGTCAAAGCATGGAGGGCACAGGTGGATGTGAGAGAACAGATGGAGAGGAGGGAGCAGCGGAGGTGTAGCGGGAGGGAGAGCTGAAGGATGTGTCGGGAAGAAAGGAATTTATAATGGGAAGAAATAGGAGCAAGGCTGAGCAAGGAACCACGGAGTGAGTGAGGTTTTCAACTGGAGGACGGACTCAGACACAGGAAGCTAAATGAGCAGAAGTCCTGAAGGTAAAGTCATGTATGGAAAGGTAAAAAGTTGGTGGATTGTAAGTATATGCTGCATTCGCTAGTTTGTTTTTGTGTTTTTTTTAAATGAACACAAGGCACTTTCACGACAAGGAAGTGGTGTCTACACAAGTATTGGCTAAAATAAAATCCATCCATCCATCCATTTTCTTCCCCTTAATCCATTTCTGGGTCGGGGGTGGCAGTCAGAGCTGCACCCAGTCCACAGAGCACCAGCCTCTCACTGATCCTCTGCAGGTGCTGAGTCCACAGGAGCTGAGATCTTTCAGCGGGGGCTTCAGGCAAAGTGGGGTTAAGTGTCTTGCCCAAGGACACAACGACAGCAGTCATCAGTGGGAGTTGTGAAGTAGGTCTTGAGGTGGGCTCGAACCCACGACCTTCAGGCTCAAAGGCCAATGCTCTACCAACTGAGCCACTGTCGCCCCAAAAATAAAATATACACAAATAATCAAATCAAAGAAAAAAACAATATACCTTAGTTTGCATCATCATATAGCCTTGCCTTATCGTACACTCCGCTCAATCATCATTTCCTGCATTTCCTGCATCAGTTGAATTTTGACCGACCAATCAGAGAGCGCGGGAGGAGAGTGTTGTATTTTTTTGAGGGTGACGTCAAGAGTTTGCGTCGAACGGGAAGGTTGTACTTTGGCAATGGCGAAAAATGTGATCGTAAAGTATTCCGGTCTGGTTCTATCAAGAATTTGAAGCCGGAGCAAGAGGAATGTTTAGCAAATGTAATCGCTAGAATAAATTGTGGCGCTACTCCCCCCCCCGTTAGCAGCAAACGAGATGCTAAAGCTAGGCTAAATGCTAACAACAGACTCGGCCGCATTTTACATACGTCACGGTAAACTCAGATCCAATCGTTTCAATCTGCAAAAGGAGTTAACCCCTCCCACCTGTTAACGGAGTCAATGGAGCACCTACAGACCTTAGTACGAAATGTAATTTGTACTATGGTGTGGTACGACCAGGCTATCATCATTCCAACCATCAACTGAAATATTGTTATTCCTAAGAAAGCCATAGAAAATATTCCACAATTGTAGAAAATTGTCGAGTTTGTTTTTACTGACACAGCTTATTTTTTCTAAAGCTAATTTTATAACCATGCCTTTCAACCTCTGCGCAGCGGTGCTCGGAGTGTCTGATGTCCATGAAGTAGCGATACAGTGCTTGGCCTCCAAAAAACAAATGTTCAATAATGACATAACGTTTTTAGAGGTCACAAATTCAACAAACACATTTCAGGCTCTGCAGGAACATTCTTACCCACAACCTCACTCACAAAAGTCAAAACGCTCTTCCAGAATGATAAAATATGCGGGCAACCCCTCATACAATGGAACAAAGTGTGCATTTGCTACTTGTACATTACCCATAATGCTTTGCGTGTTGGGGGGTAGTGAGATGTATTAGTATTCTTTGCTGCTGATCATCAGACTTAGCGGCACCAATGAAGTGTGCGAAACATAAACCTGTGTTGTCTGTTTGAATGTTGTCGTCAAATTCACTCTCATTTTGATTTTTGTTTTTATTATTTTGTACCTTTACCATGTGATACAAGTCCGACACATGACATCCTATATTGACCCCGTACATGTGACGTCCTGGCCACGCCCACTCTCCATGACAGACGGCGGAAGTCTAACTGCGAGCCTTCGGAAACTTGACCAAAACAACCTGTTTCACCGAATAACAGCCAAAACTGTGATATTTTGCAGTGCGGTTGGTTGTTCTAACACAGGGGTGTCAAACCGGTTCCAGAAAGGGCCGGTGTGGCTGCAGGTTTTAGTTCCAACTTGAGCAGGAGCACACCAGACTCCACCCATTTCCTCAAATCTTAAGGTGAAAAATGGTCTCACCTGAGGAAATGGGTGGAGTCTGGTGTTCTCCTGGTAAGGTTGGAACTAAAACCTGCAGCCACACCGGCCCTTTGAGGACCGGTTTGACACCCCTGTAAACAGGACATAAGCCAAATGTGTTTTTTATCTGATACCTCCTCGTCATGAAGACAGAAGACGACGAGTAGTGCAGGATATATCTATCACAGATTTATGCCCATTTGGAGGCTTCATGAACAACCTGTGCTGCTTTCTGCTGAGACACCGCAAAATATAATCATTGAGGAGAAACAAGAAAATATTGGGTCATGTACAGGTGCATATGGTATGTAATACATTTCTCATAAGGCGTGAAATGTGGGTTGAATATGTGATTTCTCGATGTTATACTGTCCTAATGTAATTTTAATGCGATATCTCACCATTCATGGGGCAAATAAGAACCGCGTATTCACTTGAGACAGAGTAATACGCCACTTTGCATGCTGATGCCTATTCTCTACAACTTCTCGGGGAATTAAAACGGCTCTGAAAAGGTGACCGGATTGTGAGGCAAAGAGTTGCAAGAGCGAGAATAATTTAGAAAACAGAAGAATATACAAGGAAGGCTCAATAAATAATGCATGGCAAGGAGCAAAAGTTCATCAAAGGACAAAAAAGATGTACCGAAGATGCGAGTAAGAAAGTGGGAAAGGCATGCTAGACGCAGAATGTCAAGCAAATTTGGGATGAAGTAAGCCGGGTGAAAGTATGGAGCCAATTAATATACTTAGAGACAGAGAATGAGCGCCTTATTGCCGGGAATGAAAAATCCATCCGGGTGATAAAGGCGCTTTATAATCCTGAAACAAAACCCGAGCCGGCTGCAGAATGGTATCGGGAGGACATTTATTATAGGGTTCTCTCTGGGAGTATGGAGTGGTTATTTTGTCAGACAAAGCAGCCTCGGCACGGCCCTTATCTGTGCCGACTGCTGCCTCCTGTGTCAAAGATGTACAGTCATTTCTCCAACACACAATGAGGATTTTCACAGCGCACAGGGCCAGAGGTACCGCAGCCTGCCAATTCTGTCACCGCCACATGACGCAGTGTGAAGCATTTGGATGTATCAGTCGTAGCATTACTTATAACACAAGACAATGTGTGATTATGGAGGGTACAGGGTCTTAATGATGAGGTTTTTTTTTAAAGCTCAGAAAGATGTGTGTTTTACATATTTATTTTTCAATATGCAATAGATAGATAGATAGATAAATAGATTGAACCAAGACCCACTTTTGGACCATTCTGTAAAGACATTTTCTAGAGGAAAGGTTAATTCTGTTTCCGGGTACACCCCCACAGAGGGTAGGGGGGTGAGACTGCAGATTGTCACACCCGTTCACACTGAAATTAAGTGTAACAAATATATATAAAATACAGACCAACAGATCTTTGATAATTAACTAAAAACTGTTCTCCTTTAACCTCCTGTAACAACGTGCCGTAAAGGCTCCTGCTCTGGTTTTGCCTCCTCTCTCTCTCTGCGCCACAGAGAACACTGAGCCAAGAGTTCACAGTCCTGCTCTTATGACCGCTATAAACCCTCCTGATATGACACACACACACGCACACACACACACACACACACACAAATAAACACAAAGACACACACACATACACTACCGTTCAAAAGTTCCATGAAAGTCACACTTATTCACCACCGTTCACTGTAAAAAGAATAGAAAATAGAGTCAAGACATTGCCAAGGTTAGAAATAATGATTTGTATTTGAAATAAGATTTGTTTTACATCTAACTTTGATTTTGTCAAAGAATCCTCCATTTGCAGCAATTACAACATTGCACCAAAAACCAGACATTTGCAGCAAGAACAGTCATTTACCACATAAGCAGTGTATAGAGTGTGTTTCTTTACAGTTAAGACTAGTTTAAAGTTATCTACAGCTTTTCCTTCAAAAATAAGGACATTTCAATGTGACCCCAGACTTATGAACGGTAGTGTATATTAAAACACAAAGACACACACACACACACACACACAAACACACACACAGAAACACAGATATAAACACAAAGACACACACGCACACACACACACACACACACACAAATAGAAACACACATATAAACACAAAGACACACGCGCATACACACAAAACACACACACACACATATAAACACAAAGACACACAGCACACATAGACACACACACACTCAAAGACACACGCACACACAAAACACACACACACACACATAGAACCACACATATAAACACAAAGACATGCAAAGACACACACACACTCAAAGACACACGCACACCCAAAGACAGACACACACACACACACAAAGTAACACAGAAAGACACACACACACACAAAGACACACACACAAAAACACACACACGCATGTACACGCACACAACACACACACACAAACAAAGACACACACACACACAAAGAAAAACACATATAAACACAAAGACATGCAAAGACACACACACAAAGACACACAGCACACATAGACACACACACACTCAAAGACACACGCACACACAAAGACAGACACACACACACACACAAAGTAACACAGAAAGACACACACACACACACAAAGACACACTCACACACAAAAACACACACACGCATGTACACACACACACACACAAACACACACACACACGCACAAAAAAAGACACACACACACACACAAATACAAAAACACGCCTGTGCACACACACACACACATAAAGACACACTCACACACAAAAACACGCATGTACACACACACAAAGACACACACACACACACCCTATCATCCCGTCCCCACAAACACATCTTACCTGCTGCTGTTGTTTCGCTCCAAACTGGTGAACTTCCTGGTCCTGGTAAATCCCCCGCGGTCGCACACTATCGACCAAAGAACCGCTCATTTTGCCGTAATTTTTTAAAATTTAATTATTAGTGTGAATGAGGAGTTCACTCCGGGGTCACAGGGTTTGGAGACTGAGCAGAGAAGACATTTTTTTCTGAGTGTTTTCCAAAATAAATGTTTCCCAATTATTATTTTTTCTGGGTGTGGATAAAAAAAAACAAAAATCCACATAGTCCATACCGAGCCAGACCGAGCCAGTTTTCTCCATCCTCTTTACACTACACACTTCACACACATCAACCCGGCCCAAACCTGTCACAGTCTATCCTTGTATTTATGATCTGGGATTTTCAAAATGGCTGCTTCAAGTGAAAATGAGTTCTTTACAAAGTGTTTTTTTTTGAGAATCGTAAAAGTTAAATATAAAATAACAAAGAGTTATGAGTTCAATGTCTTCTGCACAAAGAACTAAGAGTGAAATAGTTTTGAGCAGAACAAAGAGGATTTCCTTTCATTTATTTCTGTGGCGTTAGAAAAAGAGAAGTGGCTTGAAGTGAAATGTTGAGTTAACAAAATAAGCTAACATCGTTTTGAAGCAAAGGCTTGAATAGAGACGTTTTGTGAGCGCTGCTACAAAAGAAAAAGTAGCCAAAAGCTGCTGAATGAAAACTGTTAATTTTGTCTTGAGGGAAATATACAGTACAGAGCAAAAGTGTGGACACCCTCTCTCCTTCACTGAGTTCTTTTCATGACTGTTGCTGTAGACCCGCACCAGGCTGTGAAAGGGCTGTTTGACCAATAAGGAGAGAGACCGGACCTGAACCCAGTCCAGATGGTTTTGGACCTGAACCCAGTCCAGATGGTTTTGGACCTGAACCCAGTCCTGATGGTTTTGGACCTGAACCCAGTCCAGATGGTTTTGGGTCTGGACCACAGAGTGAAGGGGCCAACAAGTGCTAAGCATCATGGGAACTCCTTCAAGACTGTTGAAGACCATTTCAGGTCCTGTTGAAGCTCATCCAGAGAATGCCAAGAGTGAAGCAGTATCAGAGCAAAAGGAGCTACTTTGAAGATCCAGAATATAACACATATTTTCACTTGGTGTCATGGTGTGGATTTTGTTATTTTGGACTTTGGTTTTATTTTGTAATCTGTTTCCCCTGTCTTGATTGTCTGCCCTGCCCTAATGTGTTTCACCTGTGTCTATCTTTGTCTATATGTCCCCTGTGCTTCCCCCCTCTTGTTGCTGGTCCATTGTCTTGTCCATGTCTGTTTCTGTTTTGATCCTGTTTCCTGGATTTTGAGTTTTAACCTGGACTTTTGTTTTAATAAATCATTATTTTTGTCCTTCCTGCATTTTAAGTCCGCCATCATCTCGCCACGTGACACTTGGTTCATACTTTTTTAGTACGTACATAATTCCACATGAGTTCATTCATAGTTTTGATGCCTTCAGTCTGAATCTACAATTTTCAGAATCATGAAAATAAAAATCTTTGAGAAGGTGTGTCCAAACTTTTGGTCTGCACTGTATGTGTGTATAGATGTGTGTACGTGTGGCGCTGTGGCTTGCTCTGCCAAAGCAATTTCCAAGTGGTGACTTTTGTTACTTACGTGGCAATAAAAATGATTCTGATTCTGATGTAGATTAAAATTCAAGGATCCTTTATTTGTCCCACAGTGGGGTAATTTCAGAATATGTGTGGATAGATAGAATATGTGTGGATAGATACGTATGCGTCCATCTTACTGTGAGGCCTCTGACTTTTTGAATGCTACACAAACTCCAGTTATCCTTCACCTGAGCGCAGCAGTTCTATTTTGGTATAGAATAAACATATGTATATATTTTATGTGTATCAACCAAAAACTCGCAGTTGTGTGTGTCCTGGTCCTAACACGAGGTCAACAGTCCATTCGGCAAACAGCCTGACCCCCTGGTGTGGTCGTTTGTTATAACTCTTAATGGTGGAGCCGGGGCCCTGGTGGTGGAGGCTCCGTACAGTGGGTGGAGGAGACAGATGTGAGGCCCCCTGTGGCCCCTGACTGTGGCCCCTCTGCTCCTCACTATCACTTCTAAAGACAAAGCACACGGTCACACACTGGAGCTCAAGCTAAAGTGACTGTGGTGCAGGAGCTCATGCATGATTTATGTCCCTCGGCTCACAGAGTATATACGAGTCATTTAGGTTATGGAAACAGCTTCATTTACATTTGTTAATGAGTAATAATAACGAGAGGCGAGAGGATTCAGACTGAAGTGGTGCAGGGACATGTTCGTGGCTGATATTAGCGTAGATGGAGCTAAAAAACTCTTAATTTTGCTCCATCTTGTTATTGTAGTTTTAGAAGCAATAAGTAAGATTTTCATGTCAATTCATCATTAAAGGGCCCTAAACTGTCATCATTAAAGGGCCCTAATCTGTCATCATTAAAGGGCCCTAATCGGTCATCATTAAAGGGCCCTAATCGGTCATCATTAAAGGGCCCTAATCTGTTATCATTAAAGGGCCCTAATCTGTTATCATTAAAGGGCCCTAATCGGTCATCATTAAAGGGCCCTATTCTGTTATCATTAAAGGGCCCTAATCGGTCATCATTAAAGGGCCCTAATCTGTCATCATTAAAGGGCCCTAATCTGTCATCATTAAAGGGCCCTAATCCGTCATCATTCAAGGGCCCTAATCTGTCATCATTAAAGGGCCCAAATCTGTCATCATTAAAGGGCCCCAATCTGTCAAAAGGCATTAATAAATCTGCTCTTTTTAAATACTTCTTGAACTGATAACAGTAGTCCAGAGATATTTGGATTTTAAAATTAGTTTTACGGCCTCTAAATCTTGTTATTGTTTTCATTTTGATGTCCCGCCCTCCACCGTTGCACCAATCAGAAGGGGCTCTATGTGACGGGTTGCCATTGTTGGAAAAAGTTTATTCTCAGGTCTGAAATGACTTAACTACAAAAGCTGTACAATTTTCTTTTGTTGACCTCAAATTTAGCGTGATGCTATGTCACCATGTGGGCGGGGCTAAGCTGTAGTGAGTAGGAAAGTGACTAGAACATGTTATAATGTACAAACTGAGCTGTACTGGTTTCCACTGAAAAAGCAGATCTAAAGTTGTGACAGAATCCAAATATAAATGTGTGTGAAAAGCAGTGATAGAAGCACACAGTGAAAGGACATGTTTTTGTGGTTCTTTTGAACTGAACAAACTGAGACGGGTCTGATGAAGGATCTCAGCTCTGCAGCTCAAACACGTGAACAAAACCACAGACAACTTTTGAAGATGAAGAGGTCCTTAAATCATCCCACAGCGAGGAAATTTCAGTGTCTCATTCAAAGAGTTTTATTATTTTCATGATTATGAAACTTGTAGATTGACACTGAAGGCATCAAAACTATGAATGAACTCATGTGAATTATGTACGTACTAAAAAGTATGAACCAAGTGAAAATATGTGTTAGAATCTGGTTCTTCAAAGTAGCTCCCTTTGCTCTGATACTGCTTCACTCTTGGCATTCTCTGGATGAGCTTCAACAGGACCTGAAATGGTCTCCAACACTCTTGAAGGAGTTCCCATGATGCTTAGCACTTGTGGGCCCCTTCACTCTGTGGTCCAGCCCCAAAACCATCTGGACTGGGTTCAGGTCCAAAACCATCTGGACTGGGTTCAGGTCCGGTGACTGTGGAGGTCATGTGGCCCAGCACCATCACTCTCCTTATTGGTCAAACAGCCCTTACACAGCCTGGTGCGGGTCTACAGCAATAGTCATGAACAGAACTCAGTGAAGGAGAGAGGGTGTCCAAACTTCTGCTCTGTACTGTATACACACACATATATACACACGTACACACACTCTTACACAGATGCAGACATCTATACCCACATATACACATACATTGACTCCCACTGATGTCTGCTGTCGTTGTGTCCTTGGGCAAGACTCTTAACCCCACTTTGCCTGAAGCCCCTGCTGAAAGATCTCAGTTCCTGTGGACTCACCACCTGCAGGAGGGTCAGTGAGTTATAAAAATAACCGTCCCTTTTCTTTTTGTACATACAGTACATGTTACAAAGTGAACTTTAAAGAAGAACTTACTGAGCTCTAATCTTTAATTTAAGAATAATCCCTCACAAATATTTGCTTTTACTTTTGTACGTCAGGTCCTATCTCCACATGACGGTCTTACAGTACACGGACCAGTATGTGTTATTAACGTGTGCATATTGTACCGTGATACTTGATGGTCCTACTGTACACAGACCAGTATGTGTTATTAACGTGTGCATATTGTACCGTGATACTTGATGGTCCTACTGTACACAGACCAGTATGTGTTATTAACGTGTGCATATTGTACCGTGATACTTGATGGTCCTACTGTACACAGACCAGTATGTGTTATTAACGTGTGCATATTGTACCGTGATACTTGATGGTCCTACTGTACACAGACCAGTATGTGTTATTAACGTGTGCATATTGTACCGTGATACTTGATGGTCCTACTGTACACAGACCAGTATGTGTTATTAACGTGTGCATATTGTACCGTGATACTTGATGGTCCTACTGTACACAGACCAGTATGTGTTATTAACGTGTGCATATTGTACCGTGATACTTGATGGTCCTACTGTACACAGACCAGTATGTGTTATTAACGTGTGCATATTGTACCGTGATGCATTATTTACATGCAACAAATCAAGCTGACTTTGACCATGAATATTTTAAACATGATCTAATTCCCCTCTCCCTTTAACACACAAATATGTACACCACACGTACAGGAACCAGGGACTGAACCAGGGACTGGACCAGAGGCTGAACCAGAGACTCTGGTTCAGTCCCTGGTTCAGTCCCTGAACCAGAGGTTGAACCAGAGACTGAACCAGGGACTGAACCAGAGGCTGAACCAGAGACTGAACCAGGGACTGAACCAGGGACTGAACCAGGGACTGAACCAGAGGCTGAACCAGAGGCTGAACCAGAGGCTGAACCAGAGACCGAATCAGGGACTGAACCAGGGGCAGAACCAGAGACTGAACCAGGGACTTCACCAGGGACTGAACCAGAGGCTGAACCAGGGGTTGAACCAGGGGCAGAACCAGAGACTGAACCAGGGACTTAACCAGGGACTGAGCCAGGGACTGAACCAGGGACCAGGACTGGGTCCCTAGTCCTGTCCCTGGTTCTACCCCTGGTTCAGTCCCTGGTTCAGTCTCTGGTACGATTTTTCTTTGGTCCAGACTATGCCTTCCTCCTGTTTTTGCCCTGCCTCAGCCTCCAGCCCAGCCCAGTCCAGTCCAGTCCAGCCCAGTCCAGCCCAATCCAGCAACTCCAGTTACCTTCGTACAAGGCAAGTCAAGGCAAGTTTATTTGTATAGCACAATTCATACACAAGGCAACTCAAAGTGCTGAACAAAATAAGATTAAAATTAAAAGAGCATTAAAATCATAAATAATCACAGAACATTAAAAAGAAAGATAAAAAATATAAAATCCCTCAGTTGTAGCACAGCTAAACAGAACTGTTTTTAACCTGGTTTTAAACATTGTCAGAGAGGAGGCCTGTCTCACATCTTCAGGAAGATTGTTCCAGATTTTAGCAGCATGAATCTGAAAAGCATCCACTCACTGATCTGTTGGATACAGTGAAGGAGTGAGTCCACTGGTCCATGTTCTCCTGCAGTCAGTGAGACATAGATCTGAGTGTCGTCTGCATAGTTATGATAGGACACTTTGTTTCTGCGTATTAACTGACCTAACAGCAGCATGTAGAGATTGAACAGAAGAGGTCCCAGGATCGACCCCTGTGGGACTCCACAGGTCAGGGCCATATGATCTGAGACACAGTTTCCAATCTCCAATCTGTACATGTGTTGTAATAAACCTTGTTCAATTTTTGTCTCCAATTTTGATTCACCAAGTATTACAACAATAAGAAAAGACTGCACCCTTTTTAAATAAAATATATTATATTTATATATATCATCCCAGGGTCCTGAACCTTAGTCCTAAAGTCCTGAAACTTAGTCCCAGGGTCCTGAACCTTAGACCTAGAGTCCTGAACCTTAGTCCTAGGGTCCTGAACCTTAGTCCCAGGGTCCTGAACCTTAGTCCCAGGGTCCTGAACCTTAGTCCTTGGGTCCTGAACCTTAGTCCCAGGGTCCTGAACCTTAGTCCTAGAGTCCTGAACCTTAGTCCTAGGGTCTTGAACCTTAGTCCCAGGGTCGTGAACCTTAGTCCGAAAGTCCTGAACCTTAGTCCTAGAGTCCTGAACCTTAGTCCTAAAGTCCTGAACCTTAGTCCCAGGGTCCTGAACCTTAGTCCTAGAGTCATGAATCTTAGTCCCAGGGTCCTGAACCGTAGTCCTAAAGTCCTGAACCTTAGTCCTAAAGTCCTGAACCTTAGTCCCAGGGTCCTGAACCTTAGTCCTAAAGTCCTGAACCTTAGTCCCAGGGTCCTGAACCTTAGTCCTAGAGTCCTGAATCTTAGTCCCAGGGTCCTGAACCGTAGTCTTAGAGTCCTGAACCTTAGTCCTAGAGTCCTGAACCGTAGTCCCAGAGTCCTGAACCTTAGTCCTAGAGTCCTGAACCTTAGTCCCAGGGTCCTGAACCTTAGTCCTAGAGTCCTGAACCTTAGTCCTAAAGTCCTGAACCTGAACCTTAGTCCTAGAGTCCTGAACCTTAGTCTTAGAGTCCTGAACCTTAGTCCTAGAGTCCTGAACCTTAGTCCTAGAGTCCTGAACCTTAGTCCCAGGGTCCTGAACCTTAGTCCTAGAGTCCTGAACCTTAGTCCCAGGGTCCTGAACCGTAGTCCTAGAGTCCTGAACCTTAGTCCTAGAGTCCTGAACCTTAGTCCCAGAGTCCTGAACCTTAGTCCCAGAGTCCTGAACCTTAGTCCCCGGGTCCTGAACCTTAGGTGTTGTGAAGCTCCTACTGCTGCACTCAGACTAGCATCTGTTTCTCCTGATTTAATTTCCATTTCTGAAGTAAAAATGTAAAATACCAGCTTGTGATGGATTGGAATATTGTTTATTCTGACGTGTTACTCCCACGAAGGCAGTTTTTGTGTTTTTGTTTGGTGCAGTTGGTATCGGTGAAATTATTCAAGTCACGACACTGAAAAAATGGAATTAATAATATGCATGATTTATAGGACTACTACTGCTACTACTACTACTACTACAGCTACTGCTACAACTACTACTACTACTACTACTACTGCTACTACTACTACTACTACAGCTACTGATACAACTACTACTACTACTACTGCTACTACTACTACTACTACTGCTATTACTACTACTACTACTACTGCTGCTAGTACTAATACTACTACTACTACTACTACTACTACTACTACTACTACTACTACTACTACTACTACTACTACTACTACTACTACTACTACTACTACTACTACTACTTTGTGGTAGTAGTGGTAGGGCTACTGTAGAGCTCTGACACATCACTGTGAGCTGTACGCTCGGGTGGGATGGTCCTCCCTGTCCACTAGGAGGCAGTGTCATTGGTACACCTTTATTTACAAGGCTCTTCTGGGGCTCCTGCCCTCTTACCTCTGTACATTACTCACAGGAGCACAGAGTCTTATGCTCTGAGGTCCATTGAGCAGCTGTTCTTACTGTGCCTTTTGTCCGCACAGAGTTTGGAAAAAGAGCTTTTGTCCATGCAGCCCCTTCTGCTTGGAACATGCTCCAGCGAGACTGGAAACTGACCAAGCTTTTGTCTTTGAATGCTTTTAAATCAAAACTCAGAGTTTTCAAGACTGCCTCAATCACCTGTAAATGTTTTACTTGATGTGTTTAGTCTGTATATCTGTCATTTTTTTATGTAATTGTATCTATCTGTTGTGTTTATGTGTAACTTTGCTGCCTCTTGACCAGGACTCCCTTGAAAAAAGATTCTTAATCTCAATGGGATTTTTCCTGGTTAACTAAATAAATACTTCTACTACTACTAATATTACTACTACTACTACAACTACTAGTATTACTACTACTACTACTACTACAGCTGCTACCCGCTACTACTACTACTGCTACTACTACTACTACTACTTCTACTACGACCACTACTACGAAGGATACTGTTCTTATTCAACCCCACATAACGTTTTCATTCCATCATTCCAGGCCCTCCCTCGGTAAATGGCGACACACTCCACACTGCTCTAAGTTCGAGCCAAAAACACTTTCAGTCCTTTCTTTTATATGTTCTATTATAATTTGACTTTTGACATTATGGCTTTTCTTCAAACTTTCCTTTGGCATTTCCCATTTGCTTCCACAGAGTTTAATTTAAAAGTGACTGGTGACCTGAGCCGTGCTTTGGACACAGTGTATTGAGTGTACGGAGCCTCTTAATATTCCACACACACTGCAATGATTCTCAAAGGGTTTTAAATAACAGCCCTTTAATCCGCGGGAGAGGCCTGCCCTTTGTGCTCTTAATGGGTGACATGCAGCCAATTACACCGGTCTTATACAGCGGCCGTACACGTGTGCCGGCCGTGTCCTTCCCTATGAGATCGGTACAACAAAACGTCTCCGTCTCTGCTGTAACTGCGCTAACAAAAGAGGAACGTGGGAAAGAACAACTGTGGGCTTAGTATATTACGTATGAAAGATTTTTATACAAAGAGCTTGGATTTATACTGTTAAATCAACCCAAGTCGGTGGACTGCAGATGAAAAATTGCCTGGATTTTTTGACTCATGTTTAATCATGTGTCCTAAACACATGACTTTTTCCTGGAGTTTTGCCTTTTCCTGGAGTTTTGCCACAGACAACTTTAACAAGAATGGAAAGGATTAACTGGTCCCTCAACGCAATTGATTCTATCTTTTCAACACAGGGTCTGGAGAGCCCGTGTCCCCGGACGGGACTTCACCTGTGGGGTATACTCTTGACAGCTGGAACAAGTTTCAGCCCCTCTGTCTGTCGGTCCTGTCTATTGAAGATTCGGAAGACGTATATATCTTTGGCATTTTGGTGGTGGGAATCCTCCTGTTTGGGTTTGGAGCGGTCCTCTTCTACCGCAAATTCGGAGGCATGGCAGTTCGCAAGATTCACGAGCTGCTGGCCAACAAAATTGATGGGATGTACAAGGAGCTAAGCCGCGTCGTGGTTGAGAGTGCCGTGTCTGGACAAAGGAGAGTGGTGTTGGTGGAACAGTTGATAAAAGACCTCGCAGCTCGTTCACTCGAAGGGCATAAAACATTGGAGATGAGATTGAATGACATCGTGTGTCAGGCTTGAACTCTCTGACCCGGCTTGGATTTGCCCCTGTGTACGGAGGTCTGAGGGCGCCGCAATTCGGTTTAATTGGATTTAATAGAATATCTGCCTGTTTTTGACTGCTACATTGCATATAATATTGTTCCTCTCAGGCGATGTGTTTTTCTCCTGCTGGGTCTTCTCTCCACTCTTATCTCACATTCCTCGGCCAAGGCCATAATAACAAGGTCTCCATCTACAACAACTCACACTATTTCAGTGTCCAGCACGGATCCCTCCCCCGCCTCCCTCTACCTATCCATCTTGCTCCCTCCCTCCCCTCCACTCCTCATTGTGTTTCCGACTCACCCCCTCCCTGACCCTGCCCCCCTCTGACAGCCACATTGGGCCGGCAGTCGGAGGTGCTCATCCCGAGAAAAAAATCTGTGGTTTATACAAAGCACAATGTGTCTATCCAACTGTCTGTGAAACTGTATGCTCTCGCTGCTATCGCTCTCTGCTGTTTATTCTACTGTTTGTCGCATGGCGCCGTAAAGATGGCGCCGTGGCAAGAGCTCTGGTGTGTGTCGTCTGGTGCACACTGGGGTAGTCTTGCACAGTTTTTCCAATGTGGTTTTACTGCAAATGGCAAATAAATGAATCTGAATCTGAATCTGTGTTTTATTGAATTGCTTTGTCCCCTTTGACAATGCAAAGGTGACAAAGCAGAACATTTACTTTTTGTATGGTAGAGAATGTTTTAATTTCGTATGGCTCAAAATAAAGTATTCAATCAGTCAATCAATCAAAATAAACTGAATTGAATCGGAACTGAAAATAGACAATTAAGTAAGCAAGTAAGTTTTTATTTATATACCGCCTTTTCACTGCAGATCTGAGTCTCAAAGCAGTTTACAATTGTTAATTTTGGGCATTTGTCTCTTACTCTACACAGAGATGGGAGGCGCATGCCAGAACTATTGGACTTATTTTTAGTGGTAGGGGAAACTGGAGTACCCGGAGGAAACCTACGCAGACACAGGGAGAACATGCAAACTCCACTCAGAAAGGCCCTGGTCTGACCGGGATTCGAACCCAGGATCTTCTTGCTGAGAGGCGAGAGTGCTATCCACTCAGCCACCGTGCCGAGACAGGCTCTGCAAAGTCCTCAGAAAAACTGCATTAAGAATTTACATTTTAATGCAAAATACACCTCTTTTCAATTGTGAAAAGCATGTTTTGTGGACATTGCATCTCTGTGGGTTTCAAAATGAAAAGTAGGATCCTTTTAATAAAAATAAAAAAACTGCCTCAGCTGCCTTTAGGGCTGACGGACAAAAAGTATGGCAATTAATCTGTGCCATTGGCCTCTCCAACCACCACCAATCATTCACACACACACCCACACAAACACACTCACACACTCATACCGGGCAATGTGGGTGAAGTGTCTTGCAGTCTTATACGTGTGGCTGTCGTGTCCTTGGCCCTTCACAGCCTCCACTGTAGCCCCTGGTGTTCCCAGTTGTCTCCCATCACGGCACTAACCAGGCTCTGTCCTGCTTAACTTACACTTACAATGCATACATGGTAAAGTATGACATTTTTTTGTAAATTCTTAAATGATACTTTCTTTTTTCCCTGCAGTATTGTTTTAACAAAAAAATGAAGACAAAAATTAGATTTAAAAAGTTTTCAGGAGACTCTATTTCCTGCACTCAGACAGTTACAAAAAGTAATGAGTTAAAACAACAAGAGAAATCGAGGCAACCCGCTCCATTGGTCTTTTTGTATCAAGTGAAACGGTTTTCAACTGATGCTTTTTCCCCACAGTAGAGACTCCAGAGTTGATCAACACATATTTAGCCTGAGTTGATTTCTCACTTATTTAAGTTTCACCTAATTCATTTTGTTTCACAAGTTTAACCAATTTTAAAATGTTAACGACTCAATTCATCGTATTCTTGTATCGCCCTAAATCACAACAGCGTCATCTCAGAGACTGAACAAAACCTTTGAAATCACTAACACAGATCAGAGAATCAACAGTTAAGACACAAAATATACACATTTGTATTAGTCCATAGGGAGAGACCAATGTCCATGAATGTTGTAGAATGTTAAAGTGTCCTGGATCATCACAGTCCTTTGACAAACTGGAAAAACTCTAAATCCTAAATACACTTTTAAGTTGGCTAAACATAACCTTATGTTGCATTAAAAAAAAGAGTTGTTACATTTTCAAAACAGCAATCAACTCAAAATAAATATGTGCATTGATCGACATTTGAGTCGTCAGTAAACACAAAGTTTCCTTAAATAAATAAAAACAATCAGTTGAAGACATTTCCACTTTAGTTGATACAAAGCAAAAATACCTGTTTTTCTCGTTGGTTACTTTTTAGAGTGTAATTCAAAGTGTCAACAAAGGTAATGATCTGAGAGAGTGCCTCCTGTATGAGTTCCCCCTGTGCCCGTTCACCTGAGACCGGTCCGTCCTCCTCCCCCATCCCCCCCGACTCCCCCCACAGACAACCTCAACATGAAAGAAATCATCTCAGGTGCTCGGGGAAATATCTCTTGATTTATTGAAGTATTGATTTTGTAACTCTATTTTCAAAAGGGTCCGGGTGGCAAGGGCAGCGAGAGAGAAAAGATAAACGTTAAAGAAAGCAGACGAAGCCGAGGGTCTGGTCCCTGTGTTTGCGATTACAATGGTTATAATTCCATCCGACCAATCAGAGAGCGCGGGAGGCGGGTGTTGTAGTTAGTTGTCGGTGACGTCAAGAGTTTGCACCGAACAGGAAGGTTGTAGTTTGGCAACGGCGAAGAATGTGATAGTTAAGTATTCTGGTCTGGTCCTATCAAGAAACTGAAGCCGGAGCAAGAGGAATGTTTAGCAAAATTTAATCGCTGGAAAGATTGTGGCGCTACTCCCCACGGGCTTCGTTAGCAGCAAAGGAGATGGCTAGGCTAAATGCTAAATGCTAAATGCTAACGACTCACTCGGACTCATTAGATACGCCACAGTAAACTCAGATCCAATCGTTTCAATCTGCAAAAGGAGTTAACCCCTCCCACCTGTTAACGGAGTCAAAGAAGCAAATCCAGACCAAATGTAATTAGTACTATGGTGTGGTACGACCAGGCTTAATCTCACCAAGATTTGACTTCTTTCTGTGCATATTTTACCCATACAGTGTCCCTATCAAGAGGCCAGTGCATATTTTACCAATCTATGGCTTAAAACATTCTATTTATTTATTTGTTTGCTTGCGAGCCAACTAGACTTAAACCATTTTCCATTATTATTATTTTTTACCCGAGACCATTCAATTTTTCCATTAGCCGAGTACATCTGTAGCTTACGCGGAGCAATAGCTGAAAGCGTGTACCTAATGAAAAATAGATTTGCCTTGCTGTGAATACAAAACATATTCCGTGCATCTGGCGAGCTGCTTTAATTGTTTCCCCTCGCTCCAAAAACTACCTGGCCTATTTTGTTCAAACGTAGATGATTACGGAGGATTTTGAAAGCAATTATGGCCTATCTCTGGGACTCTAAGTGAGACATCCGCGGGGACAATGATGCTTCCCCAGAGCAGGCCGTAACCGATAATGAAATGGCTTTTGAGCGGCAGAAAACAATTTTTGATTTTACATACTGACCGGGGCAATTTCAGCGAAAGACAAGACGGAATCGATATGTATTTGTTACTGCATGCAAAGAAAAACTGGAGGACTCAGAAACTTTCATATAAACACGACTGTGGATGGATCTGCAGCTCCCCACTATTAGGGCCGGTCGATAGAAAACGTTGTAATGCCTCAAAAGATGTTATTTTCCATTTATCTTGGAAGTTGGAAGTGGACTTTTTCTAACAAACAGAAAATTGCGGTGGCTCCAGTCAGAGGGAAAGGGTTTTGTGCTGTTATGTGTTTAAGGGATATATTATTTACTTCCAAATGTCCCATAGGAAAGAAAAATACAAACAGTTTTGCAGATTTCTTGATTTATCAGTTACGATGTGCAACGTCTACCTGTACGTCCTTCCTCCTTTTCGAAGCACAGCTGGTCACACGTTCACAAACAGTGACACGGCAAATGTATGAAATGATCTGATTATAGTGGGTATATTTGTGGCTTCCTTTTTACAGATTTTTGTTTCATGACCTCTCAAAACAATAATGACCGCTGCCCTTTGGCAATGCACTCTGTCCTTGTAATTCAGGTGTGTAGATTACTCGGTGTATAGATTACTCTGCAAGTACAGTGCCCCCTTGAACCTTTCAACATTTTGCCACATTTCAGGCTTCAAACATAAAGATATAAAATTTTCATTTTTTGTCATGAAGTGGGGCGTGCAATATTATTTGGCCCCTTTACTTTCAGTGCAGCAAACTCAGTCCAGAAGTTCAGTGAGGATCTTTGAATGATCCAATGTTGTCCTAAATGACTGATGATGATAAATAGAATGCTCCTGTGTGTAATCAAGTCTCCGTATAAATGCACCTGCTCTTTGATAGTCTCAGGGTTCTGTTTAAAGCACAGAGAGAACCATGAAGACAAAGGAACACACCAGGCAGGTCCGAGATACTGTTGTGGAGAAGTTTAAAGCCGGATTTGGATACAAAAAGATTTCCCAAGCTTTAAACATCTCAAGGAGCACTGTGCAAGCAATTATATTGAAATGGAAAGAGTATCAGACCACTGCAAATCTACCAAGACCCGGCCGTCCCTCCAAACTTTCATCTCAAACAAGGAGAAGACTGATCAGAGATGCAGCCAAGAGGCCGATGATCACTCTGGATGAACTGCAGATAACTACAGCTGAGGTGGGAGAGTCTGTCCATAGGACAACAATCGGTCGTGCACTGCACAAATCTGGCCTTTATGGAAGAGTGGCAAGAAGAAAGCCATTTCTCAAAGATATCCATAAAAAGTCTTGTTTAAAGTTTGCCACAAGCCACCTGGGAGACACACCAAACATGTGGAAGAAGGTGCTCTGGTCAGATGAAACCAAAATCAAACTTTTTGGCCACAATGCAAAACGATATGTTTGGCGTAAAAGCAACACAGCTCATCACCCTGAACACACCATCCCCACTGTCAAACATGGTGGTGGCAGCATCATGCTTTGGGCCTGCTTTTCTTCAGCAGGGACAGGGAAGATGGCTAAAATTGATGGGAAGATGGATGGAGCCAAATACAGGACCATTCTGGAAGAAAACCTGTTGGAGTCTGCAAAAGACCTGAGACTGGGACGGAGATTTATCTTCCAACAGGACAATGATCCAAAACATAAAGCCAAATCTACAATGGAATGGTTCACAAATAGACGTATCCAGGTGTTAGAATGGCCAAGTCAAAGTCCAGACCTGAATCCAATCGAGAATCTGTGGAAAGAGCTGAAGACTGCTGTTCACAAACGCTCTCCATCCAACCTCACTGAGCTCGAGCTGTTTTGCAAGGAAGAATGGGAAAGAATTCCAGTCTCTCAATGTGCAAAACTGATAGAGACATACCCCAAGCGACTTGCAGCTGTAATTGCAGCAAAAGGTGACGCTACAAAGTATTAGCGCAAGGGGGCCGAATAATATTGCACGCCCCACTTTTCAGTTTTTTATTTGTTAAAAAAGTTTCAATTATCCAATACATTTTGTTCCACTTCACGATTGTGTCCCACTTGTTGTTGATTCTTGACAACAACAAAAAAGTTTTATAGCTTTATGTTTGAAGCCTGAAATGTGGCGAAATGTTGAAAGGAAAGAATACTTTCGCAAGGCACTGTAGTTCCGGCCACTTTGTCACTAGCCACACTCACTGACTGCAAATACCCCAATCAATAACGGTCGCAAGAGGGGCAAGGCCTTTCATCGCCGCTTGCGGCTTTAATTAACTTTTTTATTCTGCTGTTAGGGCTCAAATTCCATTTTTTCCAGTTTTGTGCAACAATAACCATTTCTGATAATGCACCTGAATTAGCCAAACAGGATAATTTTCCTCTGCCGTGCCTGGACCTAGCACAGTCTCCCTGAAGATAACAACAGTAACAAGTCCATTCATCCTTTTATTTTCCATTTCTGGGTCTGGGGGGGTGACGATCAGAGCTGCACCCAATGCTCGTAGCACCAGTCCCTCTGATCCACTGTCGCCCCTAGTAAATAGTCATACAATAATAAAATGCAGCAAAACACAGACAGTAGGGGAGAACTAAATACAAACACATTTCACACACACAAGATATTTACAAAGCAGTGAGTAAAAGGACCTAGACCCGTGATTTAGACCAAGGACTGTGTGAGTTTATCGTCAGCGGATTGAATTCTGACGCAATTAGGACAGACGAAAGGAAGGTCATTAATGTAGAAGGAGAGAGGCAATGGTCCCAAAGTTGAACCCTGTGGAACACCTGTTTTTAAAGGGAGAGGAGGAGAGTTTTAGTCCTTGATTCTGACTGACTGAGAGACATCCGCCAAATAGGATTCACTCCATTCTATCACATCCAAGGAGAAATTGAAGTTTTGCGCCGAGTATTTGATGGTTAGATATTTTGAAATCAAGAAAAATCTGCCCCAACCACACCACCTTTGTCCAATTCTTGTTGTATGT
The DNA here is from genome assembly GCA_964034765.1 of Knipowitschia caucasica. NCBI lineage: Eukaryota > Metazoa > Chordata > Actinopteri > Gobiiformes > Gobiidae > Knipowitschia > Knipowitschia caucasica. The sequence goes on along the minus strand of OZ035834.1, from coordinate 3,530,847 downwards.
TTTCAATAAAAAACAATTAGCTGTCTCTGTGGAATGGTTAGCCCAGAAACCAAACTGAGTGTAAATGAAGTGGTGTTCAGATTGTGATTATTTGTTGAGAAAACAAGCTCCTCAGCCGCCGTAAACACTGTAGGTATGATGCTGATTGGTCTGTAATTGCAGACTGAGATATTTTTCTAAATTTTTAAAGACTGGAATGACAGCAGCTGATTTCCAGACCTGAGGACACACTGGCCAACGGCAGCGTATTTGCAATTTTGAGTTTTATTTATATTTCTCCGTCATATTTTCACTGCGTCTATTCTTGTATGAGAAAATAGTCAAATGTCAAGCAACCCATAACAACCCATGTGGGGTCTATTGATAAAAACTAGTTCCACTGCAGGTCATCTGAACAAAAGCACACACAGATTAGGCCGAAGTTGTCATTCTATTGTACATGGTTAGACGTCCATGGAGGACACAGCAGAAGGCAGCCATGTTCCCGCAGCTCCAAAAACCAATATCCTCTGATCTCTCCTCCACGCAGAATCCACTTTATTGAATGAAACACAACCACAAGCAGTCTGGGAAAATACGGTTTCAAAGAAAAGCTCTCCGTATTTACATGTAAACAGTC